>BMAT01005452.1:106570-123501 GCA_019649035.1 Elysia marginata | reverse complement strand
TAGGTATTTAGTTTTTGGGAGTTGTTTTTTTTTGTTATGATTGGCACATTAGGTTAAAAAGAATTGTTTCAGATAAGAGGTGAATCTAAAGTAGCCTCCCTTGTTTTGAAGTCAACATTGATAATGACAAAATGCTTTGTGTGGTAAGTGTGCGATGTACGCCCAAATTTAAGGGTTTTATTTAGATAATTATGTTTCTCTCCAAAAGAATTTAACATCGATTGCTAATGCACTATAGAACGAGTAATTATATTCAAGAAACATGGAGTTATCCCATTTTATTTTCTGTACACTGCACGATATTGTCTTTAAAATATTTTCCGAAGAGACATCAAACATGAACATTGGAGTTGCCTCCAGAGAAGTCCCGCTACTCTCTTTTGAAATGTCATTTCAGATGCAGTATTGCGAGTGTGCCACTGCCGAAAAAGAATTAAAAAATTATCTAAGCGATCTCTTTATGGAAATGTCATTGGTAGCAGTAAATAATGTCTTGTACTGTTTATAGATTTATACTGCGTTATTAAAAAAGGAAACTGGGGTTATCTTTGAAACAATCTCTTAGCTGCCCCCCCCCCCCCCCCCCGGCTGCTTATTCAGACGAGTCATTCGCCGCTAATCCCCAATAATTATATCTGCCCGTGGCAGGCGATTCAATTGCCTGGCTAAGTGACCTTGACCTCCCATATGATTTATACTGCAGATACTGCACTTTGATTCTCACGGGCTTTCTGTGACACGCTGGGTCGGGGTCGGTCGCCTCGCCGCGAGGTTTGATCCCCAGGCAGTTTTTCTTGATTTATATTTCTGTTGTGTTTATATTTCATTTTCTATCGAAACCGTTTTGAAACTGCTCTAGAATGTTGGCTCCGTCTGAAAAATTAGGTCTACCGTAAACTGGGGTGTCTTTGGATGCAGAGGGGACTTTGCATGAAATTAAAGTTGTCCTGAAGCAAGAGAAAGAACTCTATGAAATATTTTAGAAGTGAAAGGTAAAAGTAGTTATTCTGATTGTCTCCCTTGATTTCCAAAACAGTAATTTGTTTGTTTAATGAGCTGTCTGTGTGCTACAAGTGGAAAAAAAAAAACAGGTGAATATCGACAGGGTGACATTGCATCGATTTTTTTTTATTTTGATGCATAATATCAAGCAATGAAGGTGTTTAGTGTTCTTTCGTCTCTCACACAACAATGTACATAATTTTATTGCTCTTTATTCAATGAATGTCCCAAGTTGTGTACCTCAGTGTAAAGTCACCCCATTCTGTATGTATAAGAATCTTCGCCAAGAGCCATTATGAGGGCTGCAACTGTTATTGTTTTTTTTATTATTTTTTTTTTAGAATTTTTATTTTTAATTAATAATTATTGACTAGCAGACTCATCGTGGAAAATAATATCCAATTGCCTGGCTAAATTTGTAGTATTCTGATGATATAGGTCTTCAGTCAAAATCAATTCAAATTCACCCCAGTTTACGGTACTCAAGTCCGTTTCACATAACTTATTTCACGTGCAAAAGACTGCGAACCATCTATGGACCGGATACTTTGCAAAGAGTCGTCTCCTTATATACCACCTACGGGTATACCCTTTCACATGGGAACACAGCATGCAAATTTTTTTTAAAAATTGTATCAGCGGTCGGACGCCGGTCTGGGGGTTCCCGCATAGGAAAGGGTTTAAGAGAGGAGCCTGTTTTCTAGATCCCAAGGCACCCTTTTACTAATGGTAGTAGTGCCGGTATTTCTAAAAAAATGTCTTCTATGGATATTGGCCTGACTCACAGCAAGGTCTAAGAATGACCTTGGTCCCACGCTGTAACAACAGGTAGTGCAATACTTGTGACAAATATCAACCTCAATAATCTCTTGTCCATCAAGGCTGTGTGTTTCTTTAGATCCGGCCCACGGGGTTTTGGTCTCAACAGTAAATCCGAGTCTTGAGTGTTTCTCCCCGCTGAAAATAATTCTAATAATAATTGCGAAAGATGACTTTGGTTGGAGAAAGATCGTGTCTTACTCTTAGGCAAGCTGACGTTGGTTCCGAGTTTCAAAAAGTGTATGTAAGAACACAACAGTTCGTATATATATAGAGGAATATAGGTTTACGATATAACTATAAGTACGAGGTGATTAAGGCGATTCAAATTTATAAAATCAAGTCTCGCTTTTATCACGTTAATTGCGAAAAACGAGTTGATTAGCATTTTTTTTCAAGCTTTACTCAAAATAGGAACACGCACTCACGTACATAATTTACATTTAGGTCGTTTGCATTATCGAATAAATAATACAAAAATATACCCATTTCCAAGTTTATGTTACATTCAAGGTCTAAAGATGACATAACTGCTGTTAGATTTGGTTTTTAATCTGCCATAATTATAGAATCGCGCCTAACAAAATATATTTCACAAGCGTCAGATAAAAACGAAATGTAGGCCTAGAGCTTTGTGCCCCGATGCGTAAAGAACTGTGCGGTGGTTTTTGTATGGTTCAAAGTTCAACAAAAGGTCATTAAACAGTACGTCAATGTCTAATGATAACAATGACAAAATGAGTTGACGGGTTATCTTGATGTTGAAGGTCGTCAAAAATTGGACCCTCCACTCCCCTCTGTGCTAATAGAAGTGCGATGTACATCTTTCTGTGGAGTTTCTAGCTTAATAGCATGGTTGTGACAGCCTATGCACTTAATGCCTAAGACAATGGTTCGGAACATTTAAAGCCAGTTAAGATACAAGCATAATTATAGGACTAGCAGTTATTTCTATTTGATTTGACTAAAACATATATATATATATATATATATGTGTCTTGCAGCCAATCAAAATGAGTCTTAAGTCGATATCCGAAAGTAGTTAGATATTGGTATTGCAGAATTGCTTATTGTTCTTTATTAAGTACAACAAACAGAACAGCTTTATCATGCTTCTGTCTTAAGTTATATTATGATTGAAAGATTGTAAAGATATAAAACTTGTGTCTGAAGGTATAGCCATTTAAAGTCGGTAGAGCTAGGACTTGTAAAATTTGAAACAGGGAAGAAAAAATGTGTTTACAGTTTAGACGTCTGTAAAACCCTTAGCAGATTAATATAACCAATAAACTAAACACACAAAACACAAAGTTTCAACATGAATTAGGCGTGAAAAACTGTTTAAAACTGTTTTGACGTCAATGTCTAAAAAAACTGACTTCTGTATACCAACTGGACATTTAAAGCCTATATATATCTCAAAACCAGGCACTGCGACAATAGCCTTCATTTTCACATAAGTGTACTTTAAGGGTTGTTTTTTTTTAATAGCAAGATACATCTGTGATGTCAGTTTTTACCTCACATAGCTCATGAATAATGTTACACAACTTACACGATCGCTAAGCGAACACTAGATAAAAATTATAAAAATTGAAAGTAGATGGCGGTAATCGTTAAAACGGCCAAGTTAACTCATTTGCATAAAAGATAAAGCGCACTATATCAATAATTATAGCTATTTTTACGAGGAAAGATAAAACTGACATCAGGCACAATTGGGTTGTTCACAGACTGATATACCGTATATCTAACAAGAAATTAAAATTGCGACATCTCAAAACATGTTAAAATATTTCATTGAAAATAAATTGATATCTTTACAAATGTGTTTTTGGTTAATGTATAACTTATGATAATATTTTTGCCCTTTAGGCTACGGTAAAAAAAAATCATTTTCAGCTTTTATAATGATATGATAAAAGAAAAAATTAGGAAGCTGCTGATAGCCCAGCAAAGCGCAGCAAGATTAGTCTGCAAAAAGCGAAAAAAAGATCATGTAACTCCTCTTTTGGATGCGCTGCACTGGTTGACAGTCGAAAAAAGAGTCGTCTATAAAATTTTAACAATATGTCACAAATCCTTGCACGGAAAGTCTCCATGCTACGTTAGAGATCTAGTATCTATGTACGCACCGACGCATTCCCTCAGATCTTCAACCGATGCTTTCAGATTAGCCACCCCCAAAACAAAATTGAAAACCATGGGGGATAAATCTTTTTCAACAGCAGCACCCATACTATGGAACTCTCTTCCAATTTATTTAAGAGAGATCAATTCAGTTGACATATAAAAATAAATTAAAAACCCATCTTTTCACATTACCCTTTTGATATCTTTAATGCTTCAGTTGAACTGATTGCACCTAACGACATTTTTAAAAGTTTTTGAAAATAGTGATTCTTTTACCTAAAAGTCTTCTAGTCATACATACGTATAATTACTGAGATATCTTAAATTGTAATATTTTGCATTTGCCTGATTTTAGTTTCATTAGAATACATTTTTACATGCCTTTGTAAGTAAAACATAATTTTATGTACTCTCATACTTTTTAATTGTAAAGCGCTCTGAGCCTGACCTTTTTTGGGGTAGGGCGCTATAGAAATGATATTTATTATTATTATTATAATTATTATTATTATTATTATTATTATTATTATTATTATGACACATGGTATGATGATTATTGGAGAGGGTTATTAGAGTCACCTAATTCACGGTGAGCTCAAGAAAAATCCTTGATCTTAATTTGGTGTGTCGCACTTTCCAAGTGAAAATGATAACCCATAGGCCTAGCCAACATCAAGGATTAGGTGACCGAAGAAAAGGTCTGTCTATCTATCTGTCTCTATCTCTCTGTCTGTCTATCTCTCTCTAAATCCCTCTCTATGTATCTTTTTCTATCTATCAATCTCTCTCTATCTTTTTCTATCTCTTCCTTTCTCTCCCTGTCTCTGTCTCTGTGTTTGACTTAGTTTCTGTCTTCGTTCCTGTGTCTGCCTGTCTGTCTGTCTATCTGTCTGTCTGTCTATCTGTTTTTCTGTCTATCTCAATCTTTAGATTCCTATTTTTTTATCTTGGTCGCTGTCTTTCTCTCCATATATCTCTGTACCTGCCTTTCCCCATCTGCCTCACTGTTTTGAGAAACCCATAGAGCCTCTGAAGTTGAGGTGTCCACATGTCAAAAAAGTAAAGAATCTAAAAAATACTGATCACCGATGTCTGCAAGGGACGTGACACCTGCAGCAGTAGCAGCAGAGGAAGAAGAAGAAGAAGAAGAAGAAGAAGAAGAAGAAGAAGAAGAAGAAGAAGAAGAAGAAGAAGAAGAAGAAAAAGAACAACAACAACAACAACAACAACAACAAGAACACAACAACAACAACAACAAAAAGAAAT
The DNA here is from genome assembly GCA_019649035.1 of Elysia marginata. NCBI lineage: Eukaryota > Metazoa > Mollusca > Gastropoda > Plakobranchidae > Elysia > Elysia marginata. The sequence goes on along the minus strand of BMAT01005452.1, from coordinate 118,281 downwards.
ACGCACAAATATTAGACAATCGGCATAAATACAAAGCAAAAAGAAAGACGGCCTAGCACGGACTCTTGGGGCAAACGGTCATATAAAGCGTATTATTGGAGCAGGTCTGGTGTTAAGCCCTGTTTATTGTCGCGTCCTTTTAGATAAGAATGATTTAAATGCAGTGCTTCAGATCTTTTAAGTTGCTAGCAATCTATCATAAGTAATCCGCGATAACTTGTGTCGCAGCTAGATGAGAGGTCTAAAGATTGAGAAATAAGATCGAGCCAGTGCAAGCATTATTTTGCCACTCAGACTAACATTTTTTTTTTCACTAATACAGTTCTTTTTTTCTTACAGTAAGTCTAGTGAAAACATTCACCGAGCGCATGTTTTGTGTTCAAGTTCAGGTGAGTATGAAGCTGTTTGAAAACAATTCCGGATGCCTTAGATAGAAACTGTAAGTTTGATACTTCAAGCCAATCTAGGGACTTGGCATTTAAGTGTGGTTTAAGCACTACGTGTAACATTAGAGCTCTCTGGGACAGTACCACAGCGTAGAGACGAGTTGAATACTCTAATAATACCGTGTCAAAATAAGATGTTTAGTTTTTGTTTCACAAAAAATCGGGCCACACATAACAATATTACATGAAATAATGACGTTGGAAACATATTTTGAAAAATGTGTGTAAATACATGTATAATAAAATCCGTATTTTTTTCATTGATTATGTAGATTTGGGGTATCATTTTCCATGTTTCGACAAGGCGCTATTGAAAATTTCACTTAGATCTTGAAATCATTGTGCCCTGCAATTTTCGTTTTTCCCTGACAACGCGCACCACTGAGGATGGTACAGCAGGGCCCTTACTCATGACGCAATTTTGTTACCTTGAGTCTGGGCATCTCGCACGGTCAGTCTTACAACCAATGAGGCTCTGGTTGGATTTCAGTTTGACTCTTGTCAGGTCTTGACCAATGAGAGATAAGTTTGAGATCAACTGCAATCTGGACAAATGACATCTGTTGTGGGAGGCGCTATAAGAGCGGCTACCGTATGATTATTTTAAAAGAAAAGGGTGTTGCTAATTAAAAACGCCTCCCCCCTCCTAAAATAAATCCAAACGCGAAAGATTTAAACCAATCCGTACAACATTAAAGCTTCCTGGCACAGTACCACGGCGTGGAGACAAGTTGAATAGTTCATTTGTAACATCCTTGACGTTTTTGTTCTTTACATCGATCTTTTTAACATAACAAAATGACGTTTGCTTTCTATTTACATCGATCTAATTATCAAAACCGCATGAGGTTTTTTTCCTCAGTCTGTATCAAGGTTTTTAAGGTTTTCTATGGTCATTGGACAAAAAAAAAGTTTCTTTTAACTCTGGTAACTCGGAAAAAAGAGTCACTATTACAACGAGAATACACACACTTTCCTAATTCATAATTTATCAGCTGATTCTTGGAAACAAAAGAATTTTTAAAAATTGATTACAAAAAATTAGCACGAATTAATAATGAAACAAAGAACGAATCACTACGGCACACGATGCCCTAAATTTATAAGTCCAAGCATAAAACTGGACCATGATTTGTGGTTAAGGGCAGTGTGTATCTTCACTATAATAGGTCAAGTGGTCCTTGCACGAAAGATCTACGTCATTTTCCTAATTGCTTGCTGATGGATCTAGTTTTAAAAAAACGGGTCTGTGACAAAAGGTCACATGTGTGACGTGTTGATAGTGACGTCATATTAGGCTTTGAGGCTAAATTTAAAAAAAAGCTTCAGAACTAAACCTATGTAGGATAACATTGCTAGAAATATATAATAGGCTGAATGCAATATTTTGAACAAAAGTAATTTTTTTACAGAATGCGGTAGGCCTACTAAGAAGAGCACAAAAGCCATTATGCTGGGAGTGGTTTTGACACGAAAAAATGTCACACTTACATTAATTTCAAAAAGTGGTATCTTTCTACTGATGATGTTAGTCTGAAGAGTATCTGTAATTCTTTGCTTTTAACATAAATAAATGCACAACTTTTTTTGCTGATGAATAAAATTGTATGGAAATTTCTCAAATCTAATATGAAATATTGCCTGAGTAAAAAAGTTGTCCTTTCCAAAGAAAAAAACCTTTTGTCTTAACGACAAATACTTAACTCTCACAGGGTTAAAAAAAAAAACAAGACAATATAGGCCTACATACACAAACACAACCACTCACACCCTTAACACTTTTCCAACGATAGAGTAAAGAGGAACTTTGTACTGATGATCCACAATACTGTCGTTACAACATCAATAAATCCACTGCTCTAAGCTAATCTTATTAAAAGGGACCTTTTCAATGTTTATATGAAATATGGACACAGTAAAATAGTTTTGTAGGCCTACAAAAGTTGTCTTTTAGCTAAATTTTCTTTTTCCGTAAAACGACATTTTGTCACAGCCTCAATTAATACAACTTTTTCTTTTTCTATGTGGCATGCCTAATTGAACACTTTTGAACGTTGCAACTGTAGATTTGGACCCTGACGAACATGTTACTAATTTCGTCCCAGCTGTATCGTATCTTATAAGACAATAAAATAGGTCATGACTCAGAGTCTTCTTATAGAGTTTATCGTCATGAAAAGTGTTATTCACCGCACTTGTATTCTCTCGAAATAGAAGTCAAAATTTTTTAATACACAATCTTGGTTTGCACGGCGTGCGCATCAAAATCAAGATAATTATGGCTCACTGTTACGATTTAAAGCAGGCAAGACAAAAAATTTGAAACTACAAAAAAAAGCACACATCTAGAGCACGGAAAATGCAGGCTCTCTCATCAATGATTCTGACGTAAATCTACCACAAGCATCTTGCAACAGTTCTGACCTAAAATTTACTTATAGGTGCAGAATTGAGTATCAAAAGTGGTTTACGAGTGTTTTTTTTTAAGCTGCGCAACACTTTTAACTAATAACATCGTATAATAATGCCACCTTAGCTGAAATTAAAACTGTTGTAAAAGAGTGTATAATAATAAAAAAAAAAAAAAACAACAACAACAACAACAAAAGAAAAGTTTTACCACACAAATGCATAAAAAAGGATATCACCATCTATGAATAGCCATTAGCTCTTGTCTTTAGGGAGAAAAAATCTTATATTGAAATGCATAAAAAGTATGTTCTAAAATCACAGGAAAACACTCTTTAAAGATTCAATCTTTAAATTTCGCTTAAAAGATTCAGTCGTGTTATGTCTTTTTTTTTATCAGACATTCATACTTTAGGAAACACCACAGAAAACGCTTTTATTTTAATAATCGATTAAGACATTTTAGTTTTTAATTAAGTAGAGTCTTTTGATCATAAAACCCCCTGAGCATTGTGCAATCATAAGAGTTTTGTAAATTTATAAACAGGAGATGGATCGTTTAAACAAGTAGGAACATGGCAGGCAATTTTAATATCAATACGGGATTTTACCCGCAGACCGTGGAGCCCTTTGAATATTAAGTTTTGTTTGTTTCTTTTGTCAGCTATAAAAATACATTAAGACTTTCCTTTTGGTCTTGTTATTGCGGATTTGACCAAAAGTGGAGATAGAATAAAGGAGTTCTGAGGCGACAAAAATTTTCTGTGAATTATTAAATTTTGATCAACAAGACAGTCCCACTGTAACACACGGAGGTGCTTTGTTTTGGATCTTTTGAAGTTTTTCTTTTAGAAGATGTTTGTCTTCCCGCCAAAAGGGAATTACAGTAATCCAGCCTGCTGGCTACGAAAGAATGCACAAGTAGTTGACTAGAACTGTTATCAGTTAGTTCTAGAATTTTTCCAATATTTCTACGGTTGTAATTGTAATTTTTACAATCATATTTGATAAGACTTTCCATACAAAAGTGAAAACCAAGGTTCTTAACAGTGTCACCTTTAAGTATAGTTATTCTTTCCCCGCTTACATTAAGACTGTGTACTTCAGCGTTAGTTTTACTTCTATTAGAGGATGTTAACAAAGCCTCTGCCTTTTCTTCATTTAGTTTTAGTTTGTTGCTTGTCATCCAGCCTTTCATATCGTTTAGGCATTGCGCAAGGCATATCAAAGAGCAATCATTTTTAGGGATATGTAGGCCTAGATTTGGGTATAATCAATATACGAGTACATAGGCCTAATGGAAATCTTGTTCCAACAAAAAGCAAAGAAAACAAACATACAACCAAAAAAAATTCATATTTGATAGCATCGTAGATAGAAATAAAAAAGGCCTATTATTAGTTAAGATATTTAAGTTCCCGGTGGGAAAACCATACATCAAGCTTTTCCCAGTGTAATCTTGCGTTTTTGAGAAGCGTGGCTCATGCTCAACATTATCTCTCCAATTTTTGGTTCACAGTTCTTCAACAGCTATAAAAACGTTTTTCCAGCTGTAGGCCTGATTTTCCAAGACCGTCTAATTTTGTAAGAACGGAACGGCCCCTGGGCTTTTTTTTTTTTTTTAACATCCGCGTTTATTTCCCAACAGGCAGACAAGCAGAACCGGATTAGCTGATTGTTAAGAGAACGCATTCTTGTCGTCACACCAACGAGCGAACAGCAAACGTCGTACATAACATTCCATCCTCGTTGTGCAGCACAAACACGCACTTAACACACTGAAGAGTTACTATCAGCGTGAACACTGGATGACCGAGGCGCTCGCGAGAGCAGGGAGAGCGCAAGGAGAAAAGAGAGGGGGGAGCTGTGGCCAATACCAGTAGGGTTATTGCGACAGTTACGAGACTGAGGGAGAGAGTCCACACACGGTGATGAAAATTAGGCGGAGTAGGTCCAAGCCCGACACGGACACACCGACGCAGATCAAGGGACAGACAAGACAGTACGGTACATCAACAACACACCACGCCTAGCCAGGCAGCAACCGCCCCTCTCAAGTAGGATGTGGATACATCAAGATCTAGATCTAGATCTAGGTTGGATTGCCACGGCCAGACAGGGAGATAACGCATAGGCCTATTCGTAAGTAGACTTGTGATAATAGGTCTTTACATGATTTTAAAATTAGATTAGATCTAGATTCTAAATTATTAGGGGTTCCTAGGGGAATAAAAACGATGGATGGAGCTTTAAAAGATGAAACTTGATCGAGGCGGATAACAACAATTGAACAAGTGGATTACAAAGAGGTAACCATGAGTGTTAGATCTGTAGCCTATAGATCTAGATCTAAGTATGAGTTGTCATTTTGATTTTCCGCCAGACCCTACCGACGGCCTGGGGCTTTTGGTTTTGAGACATCTCGATTGATTTCTAGATTTTCTAGATCTAGAAGTTGTAAGATTAGACATTCCAAATTTAGATCTTGAAGCCTTGAATCAAAACAGATCTCAGTCAGTCTGTAGGCCTAGTCTGCTAGGCTAGCCAAGCCTGGATTTCATTGGGTCTTTAGCTAGATCTATCTATCTGGCTTCTAGTTCTAAGTCTTGAAGTTGAACTTGAAGTGAACCTATCTAGGCTACTGGCTCTAGTCTCTAGATTTAAAGCCCCTTTTCAGTAGAATCTAGATCTAGATCTCGGAAGATCTCAGAGATAGATCTAGATCTAGTAGGTCTATAGCACTAGCACAAGCAGTCGATGTAGCCTAGAGATCCAGGTTTTAGGACTTGGCTTAATTCTTGGATTGGCCTGCTGGTGTTAAAAATGGGTTCAATGCTTCATTTTATCAGTTGCTAGAGGACCAATGCCAGGATTGCTGAAGTTTGGGTTGAATCACCAGTAGAATCTAATCTAGGTGTAGACTTTGAAATTTCACTTAGGCCTACAGTAACTGTTGGGGTACTGCTTTTTCTTGATAACCCATGAGAACCGTCGAAAACCCTCGAGAACCCTAAATATATCTTAAAGTAATATTAGTAAAATTTGTAAAAAAAAAAAAAAAAAGCAAACCATCGATTTGATGTAGGCCTATTTATTTGTACCCTAAAGTCTAGATCTAAGCCTAGTTTCTGTCTGTGACAGTGGTGATGGCATAAAGTTGTCTGCTGGGTAGACTAGGTTAAGTCTGTGTGGTTAATCAATTAAGAGCAATTGCAATTCAAATATCGGTACCGGAAATCAGTTGCTTTAAAATTAAATATTAAAATGTATTTTATGATTGTTATATTTTGATACCCAAGTAAAATATCGCATCTACTAACAATGTAACATGTCGGTCTATGTATGGGATGTATGTTTGTTATAACCTCGGTATCGCCATTGTTCCTTACAAGTTAATAGCAAACCCTAACCACAACACAGCACTAAACGTAAGTGTGGCAGTCCGAAATGAAAACTAATCTTCAAATATATGAAATTGGTGTTTTGGTATACATAGTACTTAAGTTTTCTCAAATTTTGCTTTTTTTTGCGTTAATATATTTGGGGTTAGAGAGTTTTCAAGGGTTCTCAGGGGTTTTTGAGGGTTATCGAGGGTTATCGAGAAAAAGCACAGCCCTAACAGTTGACATATATTACATTTACAGTTACTTCTACTAGATTTAGATGTCTAGATTTCTAAAAGATTTAAATCTACCAGAATGTTCAAAGTCAAATCTTGAACTGTGGGACAGTGTGGGGGTGGCGCTAGGCCTATCTCTTGATCAGCACAACTAGAAGGCACACAGGTGGAAGAACCTCCATACAGGAGGGCCACGCTAGCTAAGCATAAATTTCATTTTGTGTGGTGGAAATGAATTCATGAGTACTGCAATTTAGATGTAATTTATAAGTTCAGGCTTCGACAAAAGGTTACGATTTTGTTGGTTGTGAATGTGATGGTGGGCAAAGTATTTTTAATACAGCAAAGGGAAGGAGGCTGTCATAAAAAGCTCAATTGACTTATATCCATCTCCAACAACATCATTTAGTAGTGTTCAATTTTTATCCTAAAAGACCATACAGTTATATACTTACGGTCTAAAAGGAATGAATGAAAAACATAATTTATTTAAATACTGTCAGTTGTGATGGTAGGCAAAAGTTTTGTCCTGCCTCACAACCAACAGATTTGGAGTGTAACTGTTTCTCACTTGCAATTTCTAACAAAGCATTATTATGATGCAATTTGAGAAAGTCCTAACAGAAGGGTTTCCTCAGAGGGATGCCACCCTATTCTTAGCCTAAATTTTTTAATAACGAGTTCTCTGATTTTTAGAGGTAAATGTTCCTGAGCAATGAAGTGCATTATGTTTAATTATAAATAACAAACATTGCTGACATAATGAAGGTTAATTATTAAGAGTAACTTTTAAAAATGAACAGTGGCACTGGCACCCAGTGTGGAAATCCTGCCGTCCTAACATCACATCATTAAGATTGTACTGTTAGCTTCTGTGTTGTTTCTGCAAATACTTTGTCCTGCATCACAAGAGACAGATTTATAATGTTTCATCACAGTCTCATTTCTTATTACAACAAACATTACTCATGAAATTAATTTGAATAAAGACTAAAGAGTGATTTCTAATGTAAATGAACAACACTTGGCACTTCAGTGCCAAAATCCTGATACCCTGGTTTCAACTCCTAAGTTTTCTTTTGATATGACTCACCAGACGTAGATACTACAGATCATAGATACTGCAAATTCTGTTTCTACTAATTCTAGCATGAAATTTTAAATTATTTTTGGCTAAAATTTTATGTTGGAAATCATCTGTCCTGCTTCGTATCTACTGTGAAAAAAATGTCGTAATTGACTAAATCTGTCTGTTGTGATGGGAGACAAAGTATTTCCAGAAATCCAAATAACAAAGATACTAACAATTCTGTGATTTCATGATTTTGTGATTTTATGAATTTCTAAAATTTGCATCATAATGCTTTGATGGAAATTTTAAGTGAATTGTTGAAGAAATGTGGAAACTGCCACACTCAAATTCTGTTAGTTGTGATGCAGGAGGACAAAAATTTTAAATCAGCCAAAGTCATGCATTTCGGCACAATATAATGATTTTAGGAAAGAAAAAGATTTTTTTTTAAACTTTTGGAAGCTTAGAAAAATGTCTAGTTCTAAAACAGAAAATATTTGCAAACTTTTCGTTTAAGAAAGAAAGGGGCAGGATTAATTTTGCTGTTAATTTTTTTTTAAATAATTTAATTTTTAATCTGGCGTAAAAAGACAATTTACCAATTGATGTCTTCTTCATGTAAAAAGACTTTCATTGACCTCTTTAAACGGTGACAACAAAACAGCTGTGCTAGTGTTTACATTTGTCTCTCATTTGTGATGAATGGGTCTAATATACAAAAAACCAAACAAAACAAAAAAAAACTGTTCATCTTTAAAGGCATTGTTCACCCTCTATGTTGTTTTTTTTGTCAGTAATATTTATTGAAAAACATTTGTCATCGCTCATAATGCAGTCAAACTTGATATAGTAGCAGGTTTCAATTTCAAGACTGTCATGGCAAGCCAAATGGTTTCCGAACAGATACGGTCATTAATTATGAACAAGATTCTTCTGGCCATCAAGGCTGCTACAGTTTAGCCCATTATTACCTGTCCTTTCCAGATGCCATGCTCATTTAGTTAACCCCAGACCATCAACATAACTTATGAGCAGAGTTCATAGCAACAGGTGTGAAGAAACAGCAGATGGTTTTAAATCTAAGTAGTCTTGTGATTTGATGTGTGTTAATAATAATAATATATTGAATTTATATATACTGCATATATCCATAACAATTTAGTTTGCTCTATGCAGTTCACAAATGCTAATAAATACAATGAGTGGAGGGCTTTATAATGTAAATATTGAATTTAATTTAAAAAAAAAAGAAAAAAAAAACTGTAACAAGTAACATGTAATTGAAGAAACTGTTACTAATTTTAACCTGTGAGTTCAAAGAAAATTTGCTTTCATTAGTTATATTTATATATCTCTTATATAAAAGGCGTTCGGTTGGACTCCAATCACTATCTCCTCCGCAACCACAGATCCGATTTAGATGTGGTTTTCACCAAAATTCATGAAAAAAATTACTCTATGTTTTGGTTTGGTGAAGGCTCATGCACATTTTCTGCAAGTTCTATGAGAACTCTCACCCTAGAGTTATTTGGTTCATAATCCTCGCTGGTTACTTTTTTCATTTCTACCGCAACTATGAGAACTCTCGGTCTAAATTTTTTTGGTTCGTAATGAATCCAAGAATGGAAACAAAAATGTAAAAAAAAAACAAAAAAAAAAAAAATTCAACAACTTTACAACAAAACTTTGGACCGATATTGAACCTAAGTAAGTTCTAAGCATTTTTTTTATTGTGTTATGTGTCTTTGATCCATGAATAAAACTTGGTATTTAAAACAGAAGTAACAAAAGAACAGAATGAAAAATTTCAGAAAAAAAAATGCTAACGATTGTCATTTTTTGCTTCTTCTCAATGAAATAAGATATAAACTATAATAGCAGTGGTAAATAAAAGTGAATGTAGCCTTGTTGACTTCAGACTTGCTGAAGCATCATTTACATATATATAATAAATATTATTTTAATGCTAGCTTTCACTTATGTTCTCTTAAGAAAAATAGTGTGACTTTTATGGTTTGCTTCCTTTTCTTTCTAAGTTTCTTTGACAAAAGACTTTTAAATCGTTTATTTCTTAAATTTCTTTTTCTGTGTGTTGTAAATGAAGAAGTTTCAATATCTTTCTAGATAATATTTGCATGGTTAGGAAGCTTACAATAGAAAACCGGCTCTGTGGCCTAGCGGTAAAAGACTCGCTCAGAGTTAGGGAGGTGTGTGGTTTGATCCGCGGCCGAGTCAAACCAAGGACTTAAAAATTGGTATTATCAGCTGATCCGCCTAGTGTCTGGTATTATGCATTAAGTGGTCAGTCTGCTCGGCCCAGTGTTAGGATAATGTGACTGGGTGTGGTGTCCGCAAGCGCTCCTTACAACACAGTGTGGCAGCACACTTTCAATTGTCCCCAGCATCATCTCTGATATAACCTTAAAGTTGACTGGGATGTTAAAAATCAAACAAAACAAATTCAATAGAAAACCATCTTTTTGAAACAGAAATGCCTAAGATGAGAAATTTCACATCTGTGTTATTCACCATGGATATAGGACACACGGTGTTCATCAAAATTATGTGTCCATATGATGTAGTTGGGAATACTGCTGATGATAAATATATGTCTTCCTTCTTAGTAAGTTTCAAATCTTCATTATGTCATGAAGAACTTCAGAGTGTGGGACCCCTGACTAAAGACCTTGTAAAATGTCGGTAAAAACAGGTCTGATAAGAGGGGGGGGGGGGGGAGTCCTAGTTCTGGGGTTAAATTACTATACCCATTTAAGCAGACATTTTTAAAATTAAAGTTACATAAGAAGGGTGATCGTTATTGAGGTGGTCTTTATTATGGTGTCTGACTGTATTTCACTAGAGCTTAATTCTTTTTCGTAACAAAGCCAAGTTATTCAAGTACACTGCAGTGTGGAATACTGTTTAAAAACAAGTGATAATTGAACCTTAATTTTTTTTTAGTTTAGACTTGTAAGGCGTTAAATTATGCCATGAGCTCTCACAAACTTCTAAACAAGTCAAACTTTTGATTTACATTTTGTAAAATTAAAAGTTTTAACAAATCTGTACATTTATTGAGGCAGTCTTTGAATATTAAATTTCAATCATATCGTATCTGTTAACACGTTCAAAGTGGGTTGGAAGTCATAACTTTCATATTAGGCCTACAACTACAAGGCAATGATGTTTTCAACTTTGTGTCTCTTTGTCAGCTTCTAAATGTTAAAAAAAACTTCATTATTTTTTAAATTGTCAGATATGAAAATGAGAGGATCTGTAGAAGGATTTTTTTTATTAAAAGTATATGAGAGGAAAAATATAATAACTTCAGTTTCAACTTCATTCTCTTAAAATTATTTTTTTTTATAGCGGACCCCTTCAGATTTATTTGCTATTGTCATACAGTTTGTTTAAACTACACACAGTCTAATTAAGTCTTGCTGATTCAGCAATTTCACCTATTCCATGCTATTGATAAAATTAATGTCCTGTCATCCTTCATTCTGTAATTTGTAGTGATATTAGGCTTGTTTGTTAAATAATATTTTTTTAGCGCCTTCTAGCCTATTTGACCAGTCAGTTTACCATGTAGTTACCATGTAACGTGTGCCTTTGTTTAGATAATTATACACCGTCTCATTTGGTGATGAAACAGTAGTAGTGTTGTCTAGGCCTACAGATGTATCTTCAAGCTTTTCTTTTATTACTGTTGTCTATTTAAGTATTTTAGCTTTTTCCTTTTTTTTTTTGCATAAATGCCCACAACTTAACATCAAATTAACAGTGCCAGAATTTTTTAACCATTAATGATACCAGGCTTTTGATGATGTTTAAAAAACTGTCAAATATTATTTATCTCTGGTTAGGTGCAAAGTTTACAGCTTTAGAGTTTAATTAGGCATTTGCTTATGAATTCACATATTACGTATTAACAAAATCTGGCAAGTTTGACTTCTTGTTACCGTTATCTTGGACTTGTAAATGATTAATTGTCAAACATGAGTGCATCATTGTTTTGTAGCGAAATCTCTGAACCACTTTAAAAGACCTTATTGTGATCACTTTGAACAGGCAGAGTGAGGGGTAGGGATGCAAGTTGCCTACAGGTTTCTTATACATTTTGAAAACATTTTATTTTATCAGTTTTCTTTCAAAAATTAAAAAA
>BMAT01005452.1:2844-17066 GCA_019649035.1 Elysia marginata | reverse complement strand
AATTGTTGTTACAGAATGACTTAAGAAATAAAATGCAATAAATGTTTTGTCGTTTTACAAAACAAAATATTGTTTTTAATCGGTTGTTGATTTTTTAGCCAATAAACGAGAGATTATACTCAGGTTTTGCCTTTATTTTTATGGTTTTTTAACACGAAGGCAAACTCCGGATTTTGAATACAGCCTAGATTAATGTCGCTTTAACATGGTGTCTCTTCAGCATAGAAAATATGAAATGTAAATTAAAGAAAATGTCTTGCAACTTTTCCAAATGACTCTTAAGTCAAAATTGGAAGGTATTCATATCTTGAAATCACAGAAAAGCTTATCTTCTTTACTTTCAAATACAAGAAACAGAAAAGCTCTATCATGCTTCTGTAAGAAGTTAAAGCGGTTTGAAGACAGCAGGGTTAGGACTTATGAATTTCAGAAAGGGGAGAAAACAGCAATTAAAGTTTAGACGACTATAAAAGTATTGAGTCCTCAGCAACCATACCAATTAAAATGAAACACTTAAAAATGAAGTTTGAACATCAGTTAGATGTGAAAACTGTTTAAAAGTAATTTAAGCATCTTCATCTCAAACCAAAAAAATTTTGACACCTGAACACCCACTAAATTTTAAGAGCCTATATCTTCAAACTAAGCCGTTCGACTCATTTGGACAAAATGCGAGACATATTGTAAACTAGTAAAAACTATTCTCTTCCTTTAATCTTTTCTGTCCAGGAAAGGAAGATGTCCATTCCGCGTTGATGTCAAGAATGAGCATAGAGGAGGAAACACAAGAGTAACCTTCACAAGGGTCGTCTATGTACGGGTCAAGGGCACGACATTTACCTTGCTGCCTGGAGGTCAAATCTTGGTAAATAAAGTTGAACTTTAACCTCGCTCGTGTCTGTAATGGTAAGAGGGGGAATAGGAGACCCTAAACACGGCAGAAAGTACCGTTTGTGTTCTCTCAAATATATAACTCTCATTCTCGGCCATCTATGCGTCACTGCCCTACTAAGAATGGAACACTTCAGAAATATGCCATCTTGATTCGCAGAGGTCATTTCATGATGTTTCGTAACATAAATCAAATGTGTTTGGGCATTTTGTATAAATTTCAAAACATAAACGTAACATATCCCAATAGTTAAGGTAAAAAATTTAGGCCTCAGATTATTTAAAAACTATTAATAAAAGAGATTAATAAAAGATGATTTTGCTAAAGAAAGTTATTCAAAATTTAAAAAATGCCATCTTCCTGTATATTTTCATTGTCTAGAATGTAATATCTTTTCTTCACCAATCACTTCTACCTGTCAGCGTCATCTGTTCCGATACTAGCGGTCACACCAGATATCCACACAGGTCCTCTTTAGTTGTCTTTATGCAGACAATCATGTGCTGTTTAATGCATGCCAATACTATTAGCCTTTGTGATGATTTCCATATTTTTTTTCTTTCATGAAATCGCGTTACTGACCCTAAACATTTTTTTCAGGTTGATGGCATGGAAAGATTCGCTCCCGTGGTCCTACCATCGCTAGACGTGTCAATCTCTCAGAGCGGACGCTACGTGGAAGTTCTGGTCGCCGATTGCGGTTTGGAGGTCGCCTTCGATGGTGTACACAGAGTGGTGGTCCGGGTACCCAAAGCGAGTCACGCCGGTAAACATCTGATTAGGGTGAAAGCTTTCTTAGTTTTACCGTTAAAGGTCCGAACGCGACTTTTTAGCAGTTTAGCAATTTAAATACATCGAGAAAACAAACGCCGAAAACTGGCGAGGTGGATCACATTTTTTAATTTTGAGAGTTGAAATTTTGTTTTAATTTTTTTTTTAATTCTTTTTTAAGAACCATTATCTTGAGTGAATTCTAGTGCCGCTAAATATCAAACGCATGTTGTAATAATAATAATAATAATATCTAAATTTATATAGCGCTTTTTACAATAAAATAAAGTCTCAAAGCGCTTGACAAAATAAAAGCAACACAGTTTCTTTCATACAAGTTTTCAAAAACATGGATAACGTAGACAATTGGAAATTGAAGGAAAAAAATACAAGATATATCAAATACAAAGATAGATACATCAAATACAAGAAAACATGGACAAGAAAAATTGTAAATTTAGGGTTCCTAATAAATTTCTTATAACGGTTCAGTTTTTAAATAAGTATGTCTTCAGAACTGATTTAAATCTAGATAATGATTCAGACTGTTGGACTGATAATGGTAGACGGTTCAATAACATCTGTGCCCTGGAAAGTAAAAGCTCTGTCCCCGTAGGTTTTCAATTTTGTTCTAGGTTTGGCTAACAAATTCTTCTTTTCTGATCTTAAAGTCTTTGTAGGAGTGTAAGGTGTAAACATAGTACTCAAATAGGTTGTATTCATTGTCTCGACATCATCCATTACCCTTCAAGCAAAGCAAACTAGCTATGCATAGCTTTGTCTTGGAAACAAGCATGCCTACAAATTTATATATTTTTTTTGGGAAATGATGCAAGGGAGTTGGTACTAGCTGAATGGTCGATACAAGAAAGCCGCTGCGGCATTATAAAAAATGCGCTCCAGGGCCTGTCTCGGCGGTCGACCGCGCGAACACATAAATGTCTTCGCATTCGCATTCCATTTGAATCGTTCCTCTATAATATCACTAAACCATTCCAGGACGAAAAATCGCTCTCGCGTTTGAATCCGCATTTGCGCTTTGTATAAATGAACCTTAACTTCCAATTTTGTGGAAGCGGATAACTTATCGGCAAGGCACTAGGTTCAAACTCCGTTTATGTAATATGACTTGTTCTGTCTTTGATCTCGTATGTTGGTAAATAAAGATATGATAGTCTTTTTGTAATACTCGTGCCTCTGGGAAGAAAATACCGGCACTGTGGCCTAGCGGTAGGATAATTGCTCAGAGATCGGGAGGTGCGTAGTTCGATCCCCGGCCGAGTCAAACCAAGGACTTTAAAATTGGCATTAGCAGCTGATCCGCCTAGTGCCTAGCATTATCGGCCCGGTGTCAGGAAAATGTGACTGGGTATGGTGTATGCAAGCGCTCCTTACATCACAGTGTGACATCACGCTTTTTAATGCCCCAAGCGCCGTCTCTGATATAACCTAGTGGTTGAAATTCAGACAACCTAACCTAACCTTAGGAAGATAAGACAATGAGGAATCGAATGCAACCCATTCTAGTCATGAACACGCTGTTCATGACTGCTTTGTCTCCGCATCGTATTACTGGGTTTTGGTTAGCTTTTCACGCACCCCTTTCCTAGTTCTCATGCAAATTGTGTATATAATTGCCACTATACTTTGTTCGTAAGGACAGTCAGACTTGTGTAACCTAAGGTCCACATCTTCCGTTTTGACCGACTTTAAGACACTTTATGGTGTCAACATTTTTCTTAAGCTAAACTATAATGAACTATACTGTTTTGATGCCTTTTTTACATAATTGTTATGGTCTAACTGTGAAAATCATTTGAATACGTATTTATACACGTTTAATTATTACCAGTAAAGGTAATCTAAAAAGGAACTGAGATTTTGAAAGGGTGATTAAATAGCTGTGAGAATTGAAAACCTCAGATACATGGACGCCTGCAGGTGAGATATACAATGGGCAGATGTTTATCTTCAGCTGTCAAAAATCTCGGGTGAGAATCGCAGCTTATGAAAATCAACTTTTTTCAGTTGGAATGACGGCGGAAACCAACAGGTTTCTTGAGTGCAATGAAAGGGGAGGAAGGGGGGTGGCAAGAGGGATGAAAGGAAAAAAAGACGCTAGGCAACTTTGTTTGCTTCTTCTGCAGTAGAGTTTGTCAATCAAGCATCGAGCTATTGTGATAGTCACATCGAAAATGCTAATCCAATCCTCATAAGAGCCAGTGTCCACATTCATTTGCCACTGAGAGACCCAATTAATTTAGACGATCAAAGAATAAAATGTGTCCAATATTGTTGACTCCAACATGCATCTCTTTCTACAGGCAAGCTATCTGGTATCTGTGGTAACTGTAACGGCAAACCTGACGACTTCCGGACACAGGATGGAACAGACGTCTCCAAGGAGAGAGAGAAATACAGCCTAATAGGGAACTCTTATCTCGTCCAGGAAGGTTACTTGCCAGAGGGCATCAAGAGGTTTGGATTTCGTATATTTTTATGTACATCTCTTTTTCTTATTCTTTTTTAATTGAATTTGTTTATACTTACTAACTCAATATAGAGCGAATTAGGATATTTCTAAGATAGTGTTTTTTTACATCTTGTATTTTTACTTTAGACTAGGTTTGGATCTAATCTAGACTTTGGATGAATGTATTTTCCAAATCTAGCTTTAAATCTAGCCTATCCAAATTGGGTTCTAGATCTAATACAATATTTAGAGGCTTAATCTGAGCTCTAGATCTAGATCCAACCTAGATTTTTTAGAATTCAAGGAAAGTTGGGAAGCGGCGAAAAAGGGGTTAGCTGTTTGGATACAGTGTTATGCAGGCTTAACCAACAGAAGACGTCAAAATGTTTCTGACCTAAATGTACGCCACAATTTGGGAAACACAATCTCTTCCGCATTCCTTCTTGCAGAATAACTCGTGTCTTTGTATAGCTCGATGGGAGAAAGTGTTCCGCTGCTGTAAACAACGCTCTTAGACCTTCTATCATACACAATTCCGTACATTTAGATACATTTAAACCAGAGGCATTATAACAAACACATTGAGTGTTTTTTTCACGTTAGTAGGAGCAGATTTTTTAAAAATTTCTCAGCTAAAATATTCGTGCCTGATAGCCGTACAAATCTTGTTAACTTTATAATAATACTGCAAACACACAAAACTGCTATCTAAAGTAGGTAAGCTTGTCAGAGAAAGAAAACACCGAGTAGGTTCTAACTCACAAATTTGTGAAACGGAACTACATGATGGTAAAATATTTTGTTGTTAAAGGTAAAAAGAAAATCCCAGGGGTTATCAATCAAACAAGGGCTTGGTATATAGATAATTGTCAAAGACAAAATTGAAAAGTAAGGGTAGCAGAGACAAAATCTTTTCCCAAATTTACAATAGATTGCTAAAGTACGTGTTTTTTTAATCTTGTGTTTTTAAGGTGTAAAGAGTTACCTCCTAAAGTGACGTGTGACCCAGAAACTTTGACATTGGCCAGTGACGTCAACCATTGCGGACGCATCACTAATGTTAATGGTCCGTTTGCTGGTTGTGCCAAGAAGCTAGGCAACGAAGGTAAGTTCCTTGAAGGGAGGTAAGCTGGTCCAAAAAAGTTGATTTCATCATAAAATAGCATTTTTCAGGTTTTAACTTTTTCTACAGCTTAAATATGTTAGCTCAAGATACCTGAAGCCATTTAGGACAAATCTGAAGTGTATTTAGCCCAAAACTCATATGTAAACATGATAAATGAGCAAATTAAATAAGAGTCGCAGTAGAGCTGTGTTGAAAAGCATGATCAAAGAATATGAAATGTAAAATGCAGCAGCTCTGAGAGAGAAAAATAGATACAAGTAGGCCTAAGGGATCAGCTTAACGCCGTCGTCACTCGTCAGAATGCCCCTTAGAGCTGCAGCTACAGTTGTGAAGCAACCAGGCTGATGGAGGCGCAAGTTACTCAGACTAGGTTCCAGTTACAGCCCTTTAAATCTAATCAATTCATTATGTAGTATTCCAATTTATTGCCTTGAAAAGTAACTCAACGGATATAGATATACGTTCTGCCCCTGACAATCGAAATGCAGTATCGCCCATTTGTTTTCACTGCAGATACTGCACTTTGATTGGCAGGGGCAGCGCTAGAGTAGTAGTGGTTTCAACCTCTTTAGTAGCATAACATGCATGTTTTAGAGAAATGTTTATTAATCGAAGATGTAAAAATCCCAACTTGTACATGATTTACTATTGTCCATGCAGATCTACTTAATTTTAAGACTCATGATGACTATAATTAGTTCTTGAATAGCCTAGGACTTATATATTGTTGGCACATTTGGTGTGGTAGACGATGCCAAAGTGTTGGTATCTGTCACAGACTTTAGACGAAGAAGTAAGAACCTAAAATGCAAGACTAGTATTGACAGACATTTAAGGGGTCAACGGAAAAAAAGGACATGTCACAATTTTTTGGCTCTTTTTTTGGCACCGCTGAGTAGGTAAGAGAATTGATGTATGACTTTTCATCTTAATTTTTTATAGAATAGAGAGGACAAAGTGTTCAACTTCATGTTTTAATTAATGGAAATACAATTTACTCATGCATAACATCATTGTATTCATTTAAATGAAGAAATCTCTAATTGTGACATGTTTTGTTTTTACCTTCACCCCTTCGTTTTAATTTCAAAGAATATCTGTGACAAACAAAGTCAGGAGTGGCACCATCATATTTTATCGATTCAGAAGGAGGGAGAAGATTCAATAAAAGTTAAATGATGCAAAAAAGCTAAAGGAGAAAACTTAATATAATGCGTCATCCCTGTAAAGTGCGTGGAGTATTTGTTCATATTGAGAGTAGTCTCTTGAATATTGTTTGAAGAATGACAAAAAGATCAGAACCATCGCTGTAATATTCTCAACAAAACCTGCATGATTTGGAGTTAATCGCTATTGACTAGTGTGTGGCAACTGCGCATGCGCAGAGGTCAAAGAATCAGTGACTGTATAAAGTGTTATACATAGCAACCAACCAGCTCTTCTGATCTAGATGAGACATAGTTCCATTTATAGACGATCGAAAGTGGAACAAAGGGTTTCCCCTAAATCTGCACTTAAGGCGGTGGACGAAATCGTGATTTTTCCAACGATACCAAATATACATATATCGAGTATCTTCAATGCAAGCTATGGAGCCTTCAAAAACGGGCAGTTTGAGGGGTTTTAGCTCATTTAAAGCAAATTTCAGGGAGCAAGAGGGATTTTCAACGTGAATTTTAGATAAAATATACACCAGATTCGTGCCGACATGCTTCAGGTATCTTGAACGAACATGATGAAGGTTTATAAAAGGTCAAAATCCAAAACATCGATATTTTATGATGAATAAGACCCCAGACAGGGCGAATGTACCCGCTTACTTCCTTAAAACTTATTTCTTTGGTAATCTTGGTGGGATGAAAAAAAAAAACTCTACGTTTAAGCAAACATTTCCTGTTGTAATTTTTTTATAACAGTATTCTGCGGTACGGAAGAGCATTATAGGTCCTGTGAAAATCAAATACTAATACGAATCCTTTATCTCCCTTTTCTGACGGGTTTAACAAATATGATCTACCGTACCTTTTTGTGAATTGACCAACTATTTTGCGATGTCAAATTGTAGGTTTAAACGACAGGTACTTGTACCTATGCAGGAAAAATGTTTAAGTCACGTAGATGTCACAATATGTACACTCCATGGCATTGCATTTTTGAGCAATGCATATTCAAGTACCCCCAAACGTTGGAAAGTCAAAGAAATTATAAATTTGAAAAAGTATATGAAAGTGTTTGTTGATTTAATATTAAGGAAAAGATAAACGCAATTTAGAGCGGTGTTTTCTCAAATTATTTTGAACTTTCGACTGACTCGTGGGAGCAAGGGTTTATGAAATTAAAAACTATGTGCATCTGTGTACCTGAAACTGGAAACTATAGTTTCTGTGCTTTAGTTGTTATTTCTTAATTTTGTTCCTTTTCACAGCCATTCAGGAGATGTTCGAAGCCTGTGTGTTGGATGTGTGTACCTACATTGACCAACCAGAGGTCGTGACCCGAGTTGTTTGCATGGCCAATGAGGCCGTAGCCTCGTTCTGTGAGACTTCCGGTTTGTCTGTGACGTGGAGGTCAACTGATTTCTGTCGTAAGTCAAGATGAAGAAAAAAACATGCTCACTGTTGGTTTATAACAGTGTAGTTTTATAACTATCTCTTATTTATCTAGTTTTTTTTTATCATGGGGAGTTGGGAATGCCAATAAACAATCTTGGATACTATGTGATTGATTTACATCACCATAAAGTTTTATGTTGTTCAGTAAAATGTTAATAGTTTTAGAAAAACCCGGTCTTAGATAATTGTGGCTAACCCGTCTTTCAGAAGATTAATTTATAAAATTGGCAATTTTAATCGATTCTTTTAAACTAACAAAGACAGTAACTATTACTGAAAGATTAAACTGCAGACACCTTCTATCGTCTGCTCACCTTTGCTTCTCCTATTAAATATGTATATGTATGCATGAAGTGCCCATGATTTTATCGGTTAAAAAGTGTAGACGTTATAAATCGCGAATGAACCTTGCGGACTGTTGACTTTGATTCATACATTCATTATCCAGAAATTGTCCTTATTAGCTAATATTCAATACGTTACACCGATATGCAAGCCATATTATAATCCCCTTTTAAACTTTAATAAATACTTTCGCTCATCTCTTATGTTCAACACCTGCAATCATTGACTTTCAATTAATTGGCAGACAACAGTGCCAGCTTTCAACTGACCAGATAGCCAAGCATGACCTTGGTATTTCCAGACCCTTCAAACTAAACTTACCTTTGCCTACATATTAATTATCTTCCCTTCGCAAAGCTCTGTCTTGTCCGACCAACAGAACTAATAATACAATGGTGACCTTGACCTTTATACATCTCCAAAGTTAATTGACCTTGACATACTAAATTATCTCTACATTCCACAAGTCTATGCTGTCCGGGCAACAGCCACTAAAAATGAACTAAGACCTTAATATTCCTTACCCTTGACCTGTTTATATCCCCTCTCTCGCGCAGCTCTGTCTTGTCCGGCCAACAGCCACTACTCTCCCTTGATGTCCGGATGTCAACCCTCATGTCCCTCACCTGTGACCGTTGACCCCTTGGAGTGCCCACTGGCCGAGAGGGAGGGCTGTGAGTGTGACGCAGGCTTCGTACTGGACAGGGGTCAGTGTATCTTCCAGGAGGACTGTGGCTGCAGGGATGTCAACGCCTTCTATATCCCGGTATGTCTAATTGGTTATCGCCAGACAAGAAATTTCTACATCTTGTGGCTAAGCAAGGAATTTTTTTTGCATCCTAGTATGTCTGTTTGGTTGGACTAGGCAAGCAATACTTTCACAAATTATAAACGCATAAAATAGCCAAAGGCAGAGACAGAGAGAAAGAGAGAGAGAGACAGGGAGAGAGAGAAGAGAGAGAGAGAAAAGAGAGAGAGAAGAGAGAGAGACAAAGAGAGGATATGGAGATAGAGAAAGGGAGAAAAAAAGTGAAAGAGGAGGAGTGAAATAAAAAAGTAGATAGAGACGAAGGGAGATAGAAAGAGAGAGGGTGAAAGAGAACAAGAGAGAGATGGAAAGAGATAGAAAGACGGAGATTTAAAAAGGTTTTCGTGGTTAACTAAAGAAATCACAAAGGACAGGACCGATTGATTGTATAACGCTATCAGTTTCCATTTTTTTTCTTCTTTATATTTCTAAGTTTAACAAGAACAGCTTTAGTCCTGCACTGACAAAAATAATTTCTTGTTTTTATTGTGAGCAGAAAAAAATTAAAGCTAACTAGACTAAAATCTTGCCAGCATGCAACTGGACTTTTTAAAAGCTACATGGGTTTTATTGTTCCTTCGATTGAAACAAGTATACCTTAAGTTCATAAAAGTAATGTCGATGTCGTAGGAAATTTATGAAACATAATTAATGTTTTGTTGCTTGCAATGAAAAAAAAGACAATGAAGTACAACATGAATGGAATTTTTTTCTCTAGGAGGCCTATATTAATTTGCGCAAATAGGGCAAATAGGGGTTGATTATACGGTCTGACTGTAAGATTTTGTTTAGAATTTTAAAAAAAATACTTTGGTGTCTTGTTCCAAGATTTGTAGTGCTTAAACACCGGTAGGGTCTATTTGAGAGTTAAATTGATTAAAATAATTAAGTATTAAAACGTTATGGGTATCAGAAGAGGACAGTCTCAAAAAACTTTACACTCGTAGCCTAGATTGACCCTCCTGTGATTTTGTTTTTCCTCTCATCCTTTTTATTTTTTTCTCCTTCTTTTTTCGTTTGAAATAATATTTTCTTTTTTTCTCCATTCTCCATTTTCTTTTAATCTCTCTACGTGTCTCATGGTTACATGAATTCCATTTTACTTCCCATGGCATGCACTTACTTACTCACATTTTTATCACTTTTGTCTTCTCGATGGTAAAGATAATGCATTGTTTGTAATTTAAAACTTTTTAGATAGCTTGGCTTGTAAAATCATCGATTGAACCCACATGTGTATATCGTCTGTCTCCAGACCAACACTTCTTACACCACCGCTGATTGCAGCCGCACCCTCGAATGCCGGCCCTCGACGTTTGGCTCCACCCTCCATGTCACTCAACACGAGACTCCGCCCCCTTGCCCGCCTCAAGCCACCTGTGTGGTAGATGGAGCAGGGGCGAGAAGTTGTCAATGCAAAGACGGTTATGTTGACGTGGGTGGGGAATGCGTTCAAGTCGGTGAGTGTGGGAAAATTCTTATAACTGCTTTTTGACAAAACTTAACAAAACTTGAAAGGGGATAATGATACAGTGAAGACAGCAGACTGATGATGCATTTATACCCTGAATCAACAGTTTGGTACTTTTTAACAACTGCAGTCCTTACAGACTTTGCCAGGTCGATCAAAATATATCGATATCGCCCACTTTCCCAGCTTTATTCTAAAGAGACATTTTCTGACAAATTGATGATATCGATATCGATATATTTCTATCGACCTGGCAAATTCTGTAAGGACTGCAGTTGTTCAAGAGTGCCGACAAGTTTAATCTTGAGGTGCAAACAAGCCGTGCGATACTACCTCTACTGGCAATGTAGTCAAACTAGTATACCTAGCAACTTTTCATGGAAGGCACAAACATGGATTAAGATAGTTTTTCGAAAAAAATATTTTTTAAGGCAACTAAACTATACCAGGAAATACAATTTCATTCCGTTGATACGCAGACGAAAAAACTTTTTTTAAAAAATATTTTTTATGATATACAGGTCCTATCACTGAAATTTTAAAAAACCGCAAAGTAAAGTTAAAATGTAGAGAGATCTTAATCTCTATGTAACGAAGTTAGACATTGTTTTGGTCTAGTTCCTTAATCATGCTATGTACCGTGTAGACCTAGATTAAGGCTACGCTTGTTTTCTTAATGGAATGTGTTAAGCATTCGTAGTTATAAGTAACTTAAGGATTTTATAACTCGTTAAAATCTAGAATAATCGCCTATTATTAATTTTGTAGATCTAGTCTCTGGATTTATCTAGATTACTATCTTCCGGTTAATTTACATAATGACGGGCGACCTATTTTTAACTTGGCTCGCGATTGGGTGTCGCTGCCGTATTAGGCCACGCCTTTCTCACCTTTCTTGTAAAGGGTAGAATTTTCGGGAAATTCCCAGATGTGTTTTACTTATAAATAGAGCTCGCGTGGTTGTTAAAGGAGAGCGGAGAGAAGAAACCGAGAAGACATAAAAAAGAGAGACTCGGAGACGACGGAGGGGATAGAATACTGGATTAAGAGAGAGTGAGCAGTTTTGAGCAAAAGTTAGATCTACGATTTGTTTATGCTGGACATCGACAATTGCACTGTTATTATTTTCGACTACTGCTGGATGTGAATACTGTTTCGTGTTGATTTCTTCATTTTAAGTTAAATAAACTTATTTTCTACGTTCTTCATACGACTTTTCACGTTTCCAAGATTTTAAAAGAACTCACAAGTCTCGCATCAGGATTTTTATTCGTTTACTCGATTATTATTTCTGGTGTTTGTGACACTCTACACCACATTAATTAGTCCGGTGTAAAAAAATCACATAGTCGATCTGCAAAGGTAGAGCTAAATTGTTGTGTACTCCCAAAATATGTGCATTTTTCTAAGACCTTTTAATGGTAGCGCTAGCTTTGTATTAAGTTGGTTTGACCTGCAGACCTGTCACCTAGAGGAAGCTTGTTATTAGAACTCTATTGTTCTAAAAGTGTTTTTTTTTTTTTTTTTTTTTGCAATATGAAAGAGCATTTACTTTTGTCACATACCAGTACGTGCTTATACATGTCATATAAGAATCTTATCCTATGATTCTATTCTTTATTTTTTTTTTAAAAAAATCTACGTGTTGGCCAACACCCATTATATCAAAGGTCTAGTTTTCATTGCCCTTTATTATCAACATCTTAGATCATCTCAATTAGTTTCTTTTCTTTTCTTGGAAGGTATTTAGTTGCCTAGTTGATCTTACCTGTAAGGGCCATAATATGACTTAAATTCAAATCAGACGATTAAAAGTCACACGAAATAATATCAAATGAGGATTGGACAAATTTACTGACTCTTAATCTAATAGAGTATATCTCATTTCTCAATGTTTTGACTGCTTTAAATAGTTTTAGGAATATGAATATAAACATATATAAACAACGGAGGTATAGTACATGCCCCACCCTCTTCTCTTCTAAAAATCTCTTAAACCATTCCTCGTATTAAATGGATCCCAGCATCATGCAGTTTTTCATAGAGATATTAGGATTTGATAAAATACTCAATGCGTTTTCTGCCCAATAGCGCCATTAATACTAATTCCTCGGTCTCAAAATGCATACAGGTGATGATGACAGAGGTACAGGTCATTACACTAAAAAATAAAACTTTTCATTGTGCTAACATTTTCTAACTGAATGATTTGATAAAGAAAAATAGCCCAAGCAGTGTAACTGCATCAGTTTAAAAATGTGTTTCAGCGATACTTTAAAATTGGTACCTACAACAAAAAAGCAAAAAAAAAGCCGAAAATTAATTAAGTCTAAATGCCTAATTTTGGTCAAAGGTATTTCTACTTTTGAACGAGATGCACTATTTGCTTATAGATCATGTCATCAATCTTTTGAATATCACAAATTGTAACGTTATTAAACTTGACTTTTTAACTCAAGAGCTTTGTATTCACCCATCCTTTTCCTGTGTCATTTTATTCCTTAGTGTCTCTGCCACCGCCAATGACGGCTCGACCTGTGAAGACAACGCCTGGCATTGTCGTGGAGCCCACACCCGAGGAGCCAGAGATCGTCACCGATGTCTTCCCCCCGAAGACCCCGCGTATTCCAACACCGCCGGCACGCCCCACCACAATCCCACCCTTTGTCATGACCACCCTAGGCGGGCCTTTACCACCGCAGACTCCGCCCCATCCGACACCAGAACGCCCAGGCACGCCCCCACCCCCTGTCATGACAACGCTAGGCGGGCCTGTGCCGCCTGAGGGTGACACCACGGTCGTTGTTCAGCCACCAACCACAGAAAAAGTAGGTCGCTCCTATTATCTATCTGTTTTCTGCCAATCAATTTTTCCTTGTATTGCCACATAGTAGATTTGATTTCATAAATATTTTTTTACCAGCCAGCGAAACTATATATCTACATGTGACATCACATGTGCTATCTTTTAAAATAATTATGTGGGTTCATTTGTTAATCTGTATATATTTGCTAAAAAAAAAGACAGACAGACAGACAGGGAGAGGAAGTGTGTGTATGAGAGAGAAAGATAGGCAGGGGCAGAGAGGGACAAAGGAAGAGATAATTATACAAATACATGTTGACGGATGAAGGCAGAGGGATAGACTTAGAAGAGTAACAAGAGAGACATAACCAGAAAGAGGGAAGAACATATGAAGATGAGGGCGTACACGTATACAGAAAAAAAGACATTAAACTTTACTAATTAACAACCTAACTGTTATCAATTCTATTGTGCCATCACTGCCTTCTGTCGCAGCCTCCACGCACTATGGCTGTGGAAGTCCTACCAACAGAAGCCGTGATGGCCACTGCAGAGCTGGCACAGACAACTCCTGCACCCAAACCTAAACAAGGTGAGTAGATTTATAACAAAAGTTAAGATTTTAGTAGCTTATCTTAACCTCAGCCAGTAATAACTGTTCTATTTTTCACCAATTATGAGCTTACAAAATATAAAGAGGGAAATCTGACTGTCCATGTATGAACATTTTGCGTCTGAACTTGAAATGTGGAAACAAGTTAAATTGTATTACGAACACGTAAAGAGCGTTTCTTTTTTTAAAATAACGCCTAATCAACCGAAATGCATTGCCTATTTCTCATGGGTTCTATCACCGGCAATGACCGCCTTTTGTTAAAACATAAAAAAGAGCAATATTTTAATCTGTTTAGATTTTTC
>BMAT01005449.1:213719-225704 GCA_019649035.1 Elysia marginata | reverse complement strand
TATATAGTAAGTTCGATTACTGTGGATATTTTCAAGTTTTACTAAAAATGTTTTTGTGTTATTTAAAAGTTATGATTATTTTCATCATATCCACATGTGAAACCAATGAAAAAAATGTTAAAATTACGTTTTAAAGGTTGTTGAAACATGGTAATGCGTTTTTGGCTTTAACAGTACGAAAATTTCAAGTCCGATTTTCTCCAGTTCTGTTAAAATCAGATCACTTCACTTAGATTCCTTGACTTTCAAGTGTAATACATCAAAATGTATCAAAGATATCAAAATAATTTCTTTATCATCCTAGAGATCTTTTAAAGGCCCTTCCATTGAGGGGTATAACTCCATATCATAAAACACCTCACGTAGACTTGTCTTGTGGGACTCTTACACAAAATGATGAAATCAGACAGAAGTCACCAACGTTATCTCTTGCTTGTCACTAACCCTTTTGCATATTGTCTCTTGTTGATACGATATAAAATAAATAAAACAACTTTGAATGTACCGTCAAAGTAATCTCAATTTCTATGTAACGTCATCTACTCTTGATTTTGTAACTTGCAAAAGTTTTTGTAATTCTTTGAAGGATAGACATGTATTTCGTGCGCCGAAAACGAATAAACCATAAAATTAACCTTTATCTAATCGCAATCACGAAAACCAGAGGAAGATTTAGAAGAATGTGAGTACAATTTAATACTTAAGGCTTTTTCGCTGAAACATGTGAATTGGTTAGATTGTCAAAATCTATATCATGGAATCCCCGTAATATAAAAATTTGCATTTTCACACAGTATTTATTCTAGAGATATAACTAATATTCTGGTTGTTCTTATCGTAATATTTTAGACCGACAAAAAACAAATTAAGCCCCTAAATTAAAAAAAAAACGCCTTGGAAAAAAAAAAGAGGATACAATTCCTTCAAATTTCATTGTAAAGAAATATATTCAGGGCGAGTTAATGTTAGCTTCAGCGAAAGTTCTGTGAAGTTTAACACCGGAGTTAATGTAGGTAAATGCATTTATAAGTCAGTGTATTTATGAAGAAATTTCCATGTTTACTCTTTATCAAGCTTACTTGCACTTGGTTTAGCCGTACATATTTAAAAAATGCTTAACCTATTACTTGCATTGAATTGTTAATAAATATGAAATTGCACAAATTCGTACATTTTTTTAAAAACCAGATTTGCTTGAAAATTTCTCAACATGGCTAAGACCAAGAGACGGAAGGACATGGGGGATAAGAGACCTCGGCCTTCACCGAAAGAGAAACCAACGAAGATCCGGGCCTTGCCGCAAATGGCATCAGAGAACGGCAACAACTCGTATGTTATCAGTTCCTGCGTTCTTCCGTCATGGACGCCTTGGGTGGTATCGTTGGTGACGTTGGCGTTTCGTGTGTATCACGTGACTCAGCCAGCCAATTGGCGGGTTTTACACCCGGACGAGATCTTCCAGTCTATGGAAGGTGAGATTAACTTAGTGCTAAAGGGAGTTCGATTTAAACTCATTTAAGTCTCTATAAAAGAATAATTTCACAGGCTATGTATTCAAAGAATAAAAATAACTAAGTACTGTAATTATATGTACATGATATAGGTCTATAAAGCTTTAAAAAAAGGAGAGAATGAAACTGAAAGAGATGGGAGACTAAGAAATAGATAAATTATAAGTTGAATAAAAAGATAGAAAGAGTAGGATGGAAAGATCGATGAAGAAATAGATAGATAGATAGATAGATAGATAGATAGATAGAGAGAGAGAGAGAGAGAGAGAGAGAGAGAGAGAAGAAATGGAGGGGTAGAAAAAGGAGAAACAAACTTTGAAAAATTTAAAAAATCATTATATAAGGGAGAAAGAGACTCCTTTTATTACTTTGAAAAATATGCCTAGTTCATTAATTCTCTTGTTTTTTATTGTTTGTTTGTTTTCATTGTCTTCTCATTTTTTTTTGCATTTTTGATTAATTTTTAATTCGGGGAGGAGGCGGGGGGGTGTAACTTTTGTTGAAGAAATCTGTGTTGTTGATATTTAGAGTTATGGTATTTATCTTCGGTAATTTTTATAGTACGCTAGATGTATATTTACCTCTAATTGCCATTTTCCCTGTCTCTGTCTATCTAGATGCTTTTTTAGTTCTAAAATGTCGTTTTTACCTATTCTGTCTCTATCTTTCTCTCGGTCTCTCTCTCTCTGTCCCTGTCTCTGTCTGTCCCTGTCTCTCTCTGTCTTTGTCGTTCTCTGTCTTCCTCTCTATATACCGCTCTCTCTCTCTCACCCTATCTCTTCTCCATTTCTCTCTGCACATACTTTCAATCTCTTTTCATCATGTCTCTTTCTGTCTATGTTTTTCTTTCTACTTTCAATTTTTCAACCTCTATAGAGCTACGAAGAGTAGTATACCTTGACAATTAAAGTAGAAAGCGTGACGATACAATATATAATGGCGTCAAAAATGAAACTTCTTATATAAAAACTCTAACAAAGCTTGTGTTTACCTTAAATTGGGCGTTTCTTGTCTCGCCGAAAGATTTTTAAAGGAAAACAAGGTGTCTAAAATGTCAAAGAGTGCATTAATGGTTCGAAACACACAAACAAGTTAGCCCACATTATTACAGAAAGTCAGCAGGTGCATTGTATTGAAAATCAAACAGTGCGTCTCTCTCTCTCTCTCTCTCTCTCTCTCTCTCTCTCTCTATTTTTCTTTTGTCTGTGTTCTTCCCCTTTTTCTCCATCTTTTGTCACTCTGAATCCAAAAATTTCCTCTCTATTTTCTTCTCTCTTGTCTCTTTTTACCTTTTCTTTTTTATCTCCCTTTCTTTCTCAATATGTGTATCTTCTTTCTATCCTAGCAATTTTTTTTTCGTTTTCTCTCTCTTATACACAGCAGCTAGAAATAAACTATCTTCGCCTAGTAAGAATCGAAAAGAATAAGAGAGAAGAAGATGAGCCTAAAAACGTTGCATAATATTTCTGTAAACTTTTACGTCGTTTAATATTACTAGTGCCTCACGAAAAAGACTCCTGATCGTGCGTGGATTGGAGACTTTCAAAAAATGTTTGTTATATGATCTACAGTCATAAATTTTTAACAACTATCTTGAAAGTCTTCACGTTGAGATGTTTGGTTTTTGTTTTACATGTTTTAATAATGTGACGACACCAATGCAAATGAATCTGGTGATGGGAAATTTTAATTTCAGATAACATCTTCTTAAAGTACATTTTTTAAAACTTTTTCCTCTTTATGCCTTTTTTCAATGTAAATCAAAAACAGTTCTGTTCTTTGTCTACAAGACTTGATTACATTATGAACTTGTTCACGTTTTAAAGTTCAAAAAAGGCATTGTTCAGAGTACCAATACCATTGGATGCAAACAAAACTGCGACATCAGACTTTTTTGGACCGTAAGCTATTGTAGTAGGCCTAAGTCAACCACCCTATAAGGGTAATATTTCTCTTGCATCTGTATACTAAACAGCCGTACTTGATTGGAACAGCGATTATTTAAAGAACTTTCAAGGCCATGATACAAACTTTGCTGGATAATATGCCTTATGATTTTAGTATTGGCAGAAAAAAGGTAAAGTCCAGATATTTTCGAGAAAAAAGTTCTTTTAAAAGAAAAGAAACCCCGCACATCCTCACACACACACACACAAATTAAAGAAGAACCTCTATGCTTCATAGTGTGGTTGTAATTCTCTTCCATCATCTTCAAGCTTTCTATATCCTTTTAGTTAGTGGTGGCTACAGTAATGATACATAATAATAATAAAAAAAATATTGCAGTTATCTTAACTCAATCAAGTTTCGCCGCATATTTATGCAGTGCTATAGGTTAGCATAGAAGACGTAGCGTATGTTTGTATGCAGTGTACTTTGTATACTTTTCAAAGAGCTGTAAATAAATTAAATTTTAAAGAAAATGCCCTGCATAAAAACAAGCATACTGCATGTCTTGTGCTATAATATGGAACAGCTTTTAAATTCGCGGCGCGATTTGATTGAGTTAATTATACCTTTCGGGTAGACTTCGTCCGCGCAGATGAAAAAAAACTATTCCCCAGACTTTGTTTATTGTTAATTAGACTTTCTACGTAGAGACCACCTGTATCGACTTACAATATTCTATTTTATTCAAACTGTTTGGATATGTAATTATCATAACAACAATCAGCCAACCGTTAAACGTTGTAAACCAGGCGGTGACAATTTGACACTCAAATGTCTGGTAAGAACCATTTGACATTTATGACGCTGAAGCTAGAAATTGTCGGTGTTTTATGGTTCTCGATTATTACTGGATATCTAAACATGCAGAAGGTCGTCATGCCCAAAGCTTTTGAATGATATCTTTTAAAAGCGTCTACACTCTTTTTAGAGTTTTTGACAATAATATACGAATGCTTCATGATTTCGCTTTTTATGGCTCGCTTAACACTGCTGACGTTTGAGAAACCGTGTTAAATTATGTTCAGCATAACATGCACTAATAGACGTTAGAATCTGAATGCGTACAGAATGCATGCCAATTCTTATCAATAAACCAAGGTTTCCTAAACGGTATCGGTTTTTATTATCTATATATTTAAAATCAAGTAGAAGAATAACACGCACACACATCTAGAATAGCGCTAAAGGATCGCAGTGACCTGAATACAAAAAAGGGTGATTCCCACCGACGCCATAAACATGTACCTTACGGCGACCAGGTTGAACACCTTGACTTTTTCTTTTACTCTGATCCCCAAACAGTTTCACATCAGTGATTCTCTAAAGCCTCCAAATAAAACTTGAGAGTTAATACTTAATCTCTTGCAAGGCTAGATTGCCTTTTTATTCTTCTTAGAGCTTTTACCCAGGAGACTCAATCTACCTGCATTCTGAATGGCTCAAGTGGCGTTATCAAGTAGATGGGAAAAGCCCCGTTTCACATAACGCGAATCTCGTGTGGAGGACCTCAGACCGTCTCTGTACCCACAGTCCTCCTTTGCTTTGACATGGTGGATCATGTGAAAAAGGCGTAGGTCTATGTCTATCATAGTCTTTCACGTGGGACCTTGTATTAAAATTTTAACATTTATGACGAACAAGAAGAAGTAAAATACCTCTAACATGATGCTTGACAGTCCGTTTAAGTTTAAGGACAAACTACTTATTAGCGGCTATAACATTAAATTTATCTGTCACCTTCCGATACTCAATATGCAATTGTTGAACTCCCTAATAAAAGTGTTTCTCACTTACTATTTGGATAGATGCAGAAAAGATGGTAACTTTGTAATAAGTATAAAGAAGCGAAGAATAAACGAAGAAAATCACTTTAGTCTGAAACTTGAACCGGTAATTCCCCTCTTGCAGTCACTATAAGTATTCTTGACTAAAAGTGCAAACTGCAATGGCAAAACAAAAGCTATCGCGTTTGTAAAATTCAAGATTTTTCAATACCAGGTTCCATAGTGTAATGTAACCTGCGACGGATTCCTTTCAAGTTTTGACTAGTTATACTTCCCTCCCCTGACAGAGGCTTTAATATTCAAAGTTTCATTATTTAAAAAAACAGGCCCCTAAACTTGACAGGTACTGTGCACAAAAAATTTAATGACTAAACTAGATCTTTGCGTTTTAAATAATACCAGTTCATTTGGGTTTGACTCCGGAGACAAAAAAAATAGTTATGGTTGATTAAAAGGCATTATACCAGACCAAATTGCACCAGCACACACACACAAAAATCGCACACACATTTGTAGAAACAAATTAATTCTTAAGGCTTTCTGAAACTTTTTAGTATAGTTTTTATCGCAACCACTAACTTCAGTACAAGGATCAAAGTAACACCTCTACATCTACCCGATTAATTGTAGGAATGCCACCGTTCTCGTCATCTTTGCCCTCACACCTTTAGGGGCCTAGATAGCTCAGTTGGTAGTGGCTTCGCTCCGTGGCCAAGAGGTCGCGGGTTCGAAACACAGCCGAGCACAGTCCGGGCCCCTACTGGTTGGGTCGGTGTCAGTATAATGTGACCGGCTGAGGCTAAGTCATGGTATCCCCGCTAGTCTCTGGGTGGCAGCGTCATTGGGACCAAAGCCCTGAGAGCACCTTTGAAGTGGAAATGGGTTTGTAAAAATACCCTTCAATCAATCTCACACCTTTACATTATTAATGACCCTTTTTATAGCCGGTCCATTTCTCCAATCTTTAGCTCAAACTTTTGACTTTAAGTTCTAGACTAACTCAAAATATTTTAGTTTTGATAACACTTTATCTTTTGTTTTAGGCTACATCTTTCATTCCTTGTTCTAACACATGATCTTCGCGACTCTAGAAGTTCTATAGGCCTGCACTCATTGTAATAACTCTTTGATTTCCTCTCAATCATACTACACTCACTCACTTTTCTCTCCCTCCGCAGTGGCACATTCTGAGCTCTACGGCTATGGACTGCGTCCGTATGAATACAACAGACCACCCAAGGGCGACAACTTATCCCACTATGAAACAAGAGAGTTACACCTGGGCATGTACGCCTTGCGGTCTCCACTCCAGCCTCAGTTCTTGGTGTTGGTTGTCTGGCTAATTCACACCTTAGGTCTGGATGTTAGTCAACCACATCTGGTGAGTTTTAACAGAGAGATAGAAAGAGATGGTGAGAGATGGAGAGAGATGATAAGAGGAAAATGTTGAGAAATGGAGAGAGTGGTAGGGAGACGGAGAGAGATAGAGAGAGATGGTGAGAGATGTCGGGAGAAAGATGGTGAGAGAGAAAAAGATTGTGGGAGATGGAAAGAGATGGTAAGAGTTGCAGAGAGATGGAGAGAGGGAAAGAGTCGAAGAGAGATACAGTGACAGAGACAGAGAAAGAAAGAAAGAGACAGAGAGGCAGAGAAAAAACAGACATAGGACGAAAGCGAGAGAGGAAAAGGAAATAGAGTTAGAGGTAAAAAACAATTAATAGAGAAAAGGTTAGGAAGAGATTTTTTTTTACTGGGCATCTTTTATATAATTTTAACAGGCGTGCGTAGGCTATTATAAAATCCGTGATTACCATACACGAAATTGCTCTTGTTGTCAGTAACAATTAAAGAAACAGTTTTTCTACCACGACATTAGGAGTTGGCTCCATAACTTAGTTACACAATTTCCTATTGAATGTTAAACTTCATGATCTTGTTTCATACAAAGAAAAATTCTGGATGCACCTTTTTGGTATAGTACTGTGTATGTACTTTAGACAGATGAAAACTCTCAAAAAAATTAAGTTCAGGTTGGTTGCTACATCCCTGACGGTTTTACTTTGCGTGTGAACAATAAGTGCACCAGTAATGCCATGATTTGCGCATTATCCTTATCAATAGTCACTTGCTTCTGATAAATGTAGTCATGATGTATCCAAAGTCACCGCCGTCTTTATTTCCCATTAAATAGACAGACTATATTTAAACTATAATATTAATCTAAGATATGTGGTTTAAAATTCCGTGCATATAATTATGTTTTATTGACTTCCAAGATTTCTCTTGGAGTAATAGAATATAGTTTTATCTTATTCAGATTCCTTAACAAGTTTAAATCTTTCCGCAGATATTCCGTGTGAGCCACGTAGTGATTACGTCAATGCTCCCTCTAGCGGTGTCAAAGTTCACTCTCGCCACGAGCCGAGACCCGGATGTTGCTTCTTTGGCGGCCATCTTGACTGGGTTATCTGCCTACTTGAATGTGATTGGCTCGCATACGCTCGTCAACAGTTTTGTTTCTCCAGCAATTTTCTTGGGACTTGCAGGCGTAACTGAGCTGACTCAATGCATACGTAAAGAGTCAAAAAGTCAATCGGTATTTGAGGATGGAAATCAAGAAAATATATCTCAAGGTCCAGAATGTCTCTTGCGCCAGAAACACGACCTTTATCCACCCAGTGTCTGCCCAAGCTCTTCTCGAAACGGTTCAACGAGTCAGGAACTAAAGAATGCTGCGTCGCTTTTAACTCAAACCAGCAGAGAAAGAGTTATTGAAGATAGATCTACAAAGTTAGCTAAACGGAAAATAAGTGTCTTTGATGATGAAAATAACAACAAAAGTGAAACGGAGCATATTGAAATAGCTTTGATGTGCAAAGAGACACGGAAAAATACTGAAACAGGCGCGACTTTGAGAATTCACTCCGGAGAAGGTGCCGAAAATGTTTTCTCTGATGACAAGTTGAGCCCTGAGCCGCAAACCAGCCTGAGTGACCTAGGGTACGTAAGTATGGGCAGTAGAAACGGCAGCACAGATAACGATAGCAGAGGCAAGAACAAAGGCAGGAGGGGAAGAACTTTGAGCAACAGAAACCACAGCAGCAGCAGTAGCAGCATCAGCAGCAGTAGCAGCATCAGCAGCAGTAGCAGCATCAGCAGCAGTAGCAGCGCTGAAAGCGACAGATTGAATTTTTATGATAGAAGTTTCTTTGAGATTGACTCTGATACAGTTTCTCCTTGCTCTAACACGACAAGGGCCGATGTTCAAAATAAACCGCATATACCATACACAAGGATTGTAGATCAGAATGGAGGATATTTGAGTCAACCAATGCCGCTAACAACATCCATGGCTTATGGGTTTCTGCTCGCTATTGCTGTTTATATTCGTCCCGATGCGGCCATCTTTGTATCCGCCATTTTGTTGGCCCGATATCGCCAGATCAGGGTTACTTCGCTGATTTACAGTACCAGCGCTTGGTGTATGGCCCTGGGTATGAGCGCTGGCGTTGTTGTGGGCGCACTTAACGACATTATCTACTACGACAGCTTTGTCTTCTCACCAGTCAACTGGTTCCACTTCAATGTTTGGAAAAGTCTGGCTTCTCAACTCTTTGGCGTGTCTGTAGCCACATTCTACCTTCAGAGAATCTTCTTTAATGATGCTGGAATGATCTTGGTATCCATAGTGTTTACGGTAGCCTTTATAAAGATAGGGATTAGTTTACTCATGGTCATTTTGCGACACTCTGCTGTTGATAAGTACAAGGGAATTAAAAGTGTGGAGAAAGGGCTGGAAGCTGAGAAGCAAAGTAAAAGACACGCTGTTTCGGAAAGCAAAAGTTTTGAGTTTCAAAACTCTCAGCATTTAGAAAGTCAAGAGGAAAAACAAGTGATGAGCAGTTTGACGTCAAACGCTTTGTGTACAGTTCTAATCACCACACTGTACTCATGTGTTGGTCACAAGGAAGAAAGATTCTTACACGATGCTGTAGTTCTCATCCTTATCACTGCATCGGAGGCAACAGTTCTAATGACGTTCTCTGTGAAAACTTCGCGCAAATTCTGGTACAGAATTGCAGTGTTGTTTAAACTAACGCAAACAGAATTGAGAATGAAATTTTGCGGTATTGCCATTGCTCTGTTCGTGTCTTTTTTCCTCATTACACAGTCGACAGAATTTCTCGTGTCCACAACGGCACAAAACAAAGGATGGATGTTTTCATCGTCAAGATCTGGTCAAGATACCACGCTGTGTCTTCACTTTCTGTCCAGGAAACCTGACGTCACTGGTGTTTATATAGAAAGAAATTTACAAGATACCGGTGGGTACTCAGTCTTGCACAAACACGTCCCTCTGATGTTTCTGTTAGGTCAAGTCTTTGCAGAGTTTACACACGCCTCGCTGCACAGGGAAAGAGAGCCATGTGTTATAAATTACAGACATTGGCTGAAGAAGTCGAAGATTGATGACCATCTTGGTGCTGACCACGACATCAAAATTGATGCAAAATGTAGCAAGGGATATTATTCTATAACGAGAGTCTCTGATCTTATCCATAAAGACAACACCCAAGACGTGCTCAGAAAATTAGTGGGAATCTCAAACTTGCCGGATCAAGGCAAGAAACACCATCGTTTCGATCATGGCCTGACCTCTCAAGAAGCATCGCGGCAACATCAACATTTCCAGCCTCTCTACAACTATGCAATTGTCAGTGCTGGGAAACAGTTTCTTAGTCCAGCTTTTAGACCAGTGTACCAGACTCCCTCTATGTGGCTTTGGCAGAGAGTTGGCCAACCCAGCACAGAGACCTGGCTCCAACAGATGGCTGGATATAACGTCAACAGTCAAGATTTCAACAGGAAGTCTACTGCTGTTGCTGGCACCAGAAAATCAGAACCAGACCAGGTCATCAAAAACAGCAAAATTACAAATGGTACTCGGTCTCATTCCAAGGACAAGGAAAGGCTAGACACACATAGATCTGGTCACAAATGTAGACACTCAATTTTCAAAGATTCAGAATTCAGTGGCGCCATTTCAACAAACAGTGTCATGGTTTCGGCCCAGAATACTTCCAATGCCACCGAAAATTTAAAAAGTACCCACAATAAAACTTTTATTCCTAACAACACTAAAACAAGATCAGGGGAGAATATAGCCTATTCAAAAGAAAAACATAGAACATTTAAAAACTCAAGCAAACGCAATACAAAATATCGAACAGAAAACTACTCAAACAACAAAGACGTATTCAGACATGCCAGTTTTCTCGAGTACGAGGGCGAAATTCTCAAACAGATGGGCAACTACTGGGTAGCGTACGAGCGTTTTGATACGTTGATCTCAGAGTCCAAAAGATTTGTTTTGCATGAACAAGTCGGTATAAAGGCGAGCGTTCTAGCATCCGCTGCTTTCTGCCTCTACCGTCTTGGCGAAATTGGACTGATGCAACAGATGCTGGGAAAGTGTATGGCGTCATTCTCACGTGACCAATGTCTCGATGGGGGAAGGGTAAGAGTACCGGACCTTGCAGACAAAACGTGACTTCATCAACTCAATGATTGTGTTTCCCAAATCTATTCTTTGAAAACCGGGATAAGTTAATATCCCTCCCGCCCCAGGTATCATCATTTGTAACAGCACCAAGGAAATCATTTCACTGAGCTATGATGAGTTACCATGTTTTGATATGTGGGACTACCTGAGTGTTTCTAGTCATCAGAATTGTCTCAACAATTAAAGAGGCTTAGGGTAGAATCACACTGGCGTTGGAACATCTAATTATGTGAAGGCGGTTGGCTTATACTACATACGCCTAGGACTAACATTACAAAAGTATGATTCTACCCTTAGGATTCATAAACAGCAAGGCAGCTACAGTAACCGACGGAATGCCTACATAAAGCCTTATCAAATTATATGGTCTTAAAAACAATGGATAGTCTCGCAACTTGACCAAATTAATCAGTAATCGGAAAGTTTTATTTGAACAAAGATTTAAAAAAATAGTTTAGTCCCCTCTTTGCTCGATAATAGGAACCACATGCAAACCCAAAACCCGTTCCATAATAGTTTAAGTTTCGAGTAGTTATAACGTTTAGGAATTAAGTTATAATTACTTTGTTAAGAGTGTAAGGGGCCTCAGGTTAGGTAAAACATTGCGGCATCTGACTCATTTAGACGAGAAGCTACAACACTAATCACGTGACTGCAATTTGGCGGTTTCTAGGTCTGGGTTTGCTCTAAGTCTATCCAATTACGAAACTGTATTATCTTAGTTTAACAAAGTGAGGTATTAAATCAAGAAAAAGCTTTAAAGAGATTTTTTATTTGTAAATTGCTTGGACTTTTCTCCTTAATATGTAAAATGACAATTTACAACGAGTATTTATGTATTCAGAGTGATTATGTTGCAGAAACGCTGGCAAACTTTGATTGCATGAAATTTTAATTTATATTGTTGATTGATTGGAAGCGTAAATATGAATAGTCTGTGATACAAATCTTTAAAATAATTCCTATTCGTGTTTTCATAATACTTCAGCGATATTATAAACGCGATTGCTTTTATAGTTCCCTAATCACGTAAGTGTTTAGGAAACGTCTGGGTCGCGGATGGGAAGCGGGGTTGAATATTTGCAAAAAAGTTCTTAGAAACGTAAGAATAAAAATTCAGAGTATCGCGAAAATAATAATGATAATTATTATTATTAGGCATTCTATTATTATTACT
>BMAT01005449.1:170035-182278 GCA_019649035.1 Elysia marginata | reverse complement strand
TAGCTCTTGTATGAACCAACTTGCACCATCATAGTTTAACTTAATTTCCACTAACTTGCACCATCACTGTTTAGCTCTTGTTTGAACAAACTTGCACCATCGTAGTTTAGCTCTATCGTGCACTAACTTACACCATCATAGTTTAACTCCAGTTTGCACTAGTTTGCACCATCATAGTTTAACTCCAGTTTGCACTAGTTTGCACCATCATAGCTTAGCTCTGGTTTGCACTAATTCGCACCATCATAGTTTAGCTCTATCGTGCACTTACTTGCACCGCCATAATTTAGTGACGGTTCGCCCGAACTTCCATCCCGATAACTAGATCATGTTAATTGGCACCATTTCTAGTAATGTGCCATGTCTGAGTTTAGCACCGATTCGAACTAACCTAATCAGTCATAGTTTGACACCAATTAACGCCTCCTTTCAATACAGAGTTTATCTCTAGTTTTGCACTGATTGATATCATCACATTTGCGACTTTTTATCCCTGCGATACCACAAATAACGCACTGTATCTGGTAGCCTATGTAATCAATCTTTTTTCTTGTTTCTGGTTCTGCTCTAGTTTGCTGCGTACTCGAGTCTGGATTTTGTTTTCCTTTTTATCTTTTTTGCATGTTTTTGAAAATGAGATACAGCTGAAAGCAAGAATTTTTTTTGTGTATCATTATCTTCTATTTTTTAAAACTTTAAGTTACGTTTGAACGTGTACAAGTCTAATTTTGTAAGGAATGCAGTCCTAATTGTATTTCAAGAAATGAGATGAATTTAATGATAATTTTTGTTGGTAGTGATTTTACCTGCCCTGCTAAATCATTTTACGCGTGGTTGTTACCCTAAGAAGATGTCTATGGACCAAGGTTTGCAGCAGCACCTTTAAATTCAAAGAAATTGGTTATTTAAAAAAACTATGGGTATTTATTTGAAAAGTTTTGTAAATAAATGCATCATATCCACTTATGAAAACTTAAGATTTTTTTAAACAACATGTCTCCTTATTCTTTTTCAATTAAAGTTGCCATTTTCATGCATATGATGATATTGTGGATAAAAAATCCAATACTCTGAGAAAGAAGTATAAAGAAAAAAGAGAAAAAAAACTGCAGTTTTTGCACTTTTTCAGACCTTTTTGAAAATGGCTTATAGCTCCTTTTTCCACGAATCATTCAAATGTAAATGAACTAAGTAATTGGACAAAGACACTAGCTACATCCGTTTTTTAAATTTGTTTTATCTAACGCAAATTTTCGTTTTTTTTTCTGTCGAGATTTCCCCTTTTGCACACATACTTGCGTGTTTCAACCAAACAATGTAGCGATTTTATCAAGACCCACCACGAGAACATCCCCCTTTCCCCCCTCCTATAATAATGTAAATAATAGCCTGTAGAAGATAAGGTTTTTCTTCACATTGTGGTCCAAAATTGGTTTATGACGCCGGAACGACAACTTGACGAGTAGATATAATGTGTGATCAACGAAACGAGGGATAAATCAATACAGAAGATAACCTCCCTGCTAGCGACGCAACAGATATCTTTCCGTCAGCGAGTGGTAAAAATAGGGACCTTTCTCCTCTTTTTTTTTAAACTTATTTTTGTTTAGTAATAAAATAGTAAATTTAGTAAGAAACGCTGAGCTAGCTCTTATGATTTGTCTGGAGGGCCAAGGGAGTTGGGTGTCGTAAGTTCAAATCTGAGAAAACCTTATCAAAAGTAGATTTGAATTTTTTTCCCTTTTCTCTATAATTCAATTTGAGAGAGGCTCTGATGTCTTTTCACTGACATTTTTTTTAAATTCATGCAATATTAATTTTTAATGGCAGAAAGCTAAGAAAGAAAAACCACACATGAATGAAACAACAGCAGCAATAAGTGTGATATTGCGACATCAGACTCATTTCCGATGTGCGAGAGAGTCAACTTGACTGTATTTACTCTAGACATCAGCTTTTCATAAGCTCTGATTGGTATTTTTTTCTTTGTATGAATTTTTTGCAGACTTCTTTTGTCTCTCTCTCTCTCTCTATCTATCTATCTATCTATCTATCTATCTATCTATCTATCTATCTATCTATCTATCTATCTATCTATTATTATTATTATTATTATTATTATTATTATTATTATTATTATTATTATCTTGTTTTTCTGATTGCACACTTGCAAGAAATTTCGATTGTTTATGAATCATGTAGTGCATTCTCGCCTCCTCTCTATCTTTCACCTCCTCCTCCTTTATGTATTTCTTCCTATTTTTGTGTTTTTTACTCACTGTTCTTTAATTTTCTGCAGTCATTTTTTTCCTAATATGCCTGATTCAACTTTGCTCTCCACCTATATTTATTTGACTGTACGGTTTGTTCATTTTTCCAGAGTATATTGCAGTTCATTAGCATTGCATCTCTTAGCACAAACATGCTCGCTTACTTTGTCCTAGTGTATCTTACTTCATCCTTTTAAACGTTTTGAGCCCTTAATGTAAGTTAATTTACTTGGTTTTTGTCTCACCTTTCTCTCTATCATCATGACTTGTATAACTGCCTTTCTGTTGAAATGCTAAGGTAAAAGTCACAACGCTAAGTCTTGGAGTATACCTACAAAGAAAATAAGGATGCCCAAAATGCCTGTAAATGTGTGAGGAGCTGGAAGAACCATCCATATGTCGCTGATATACATTTGGAGTTATTTTTACTTTACCTCAAACTTAAAAACTTTAACAAATTATGTCATATTTTCAATATTATTCAACATATCGTCTTCAACAAAAAATAATGAAATAAGATAACCTTTGCTTTTAGTTCAATATAAAAGAGTAACTTTCATTTTTTGACCAATGTGGATGGTTTTCCCAGTTTCTCACACAAATATTTCAAATCCAGATAAAAAGTAACAAAATAAAAGCAGAATTACAACCGTTCACACATTGAAACAAGGGGGAAAAAAGCTCAACAAAAATCTAGATTTAGACATAAAAACGTTTCGTCTTCATCACCCTGCCTTCTTTAGTAGTTGTATAAATATACTATTGCGATTTTTAACAAGGTAGTAAAATATTTCCGGATTTAAAGACAAGATTATCGAAAACAGATTGAGATAACCCATTTTTATTACCTATCTCTCTCTCTCTCTGTCTCTCTCTCTCTCTCTCTTCATCTCTTCCTAATCCCCAAGCTATCACAATCTTTATACAGCTTCTTAACGCCTCCCAAACGAAGTTCTTCGCTGTCGCCCTGTATCTTCTCTGTTGGGGCCTCAATTAGGCCGGCCCAGCAGGTCTTCACGCCAGATAGACATACATCATTCGCTCACAGACCCCCCAGACATTGGGCTAGGCTATTACGCTGCCTGAAAATAAAAAAAAAATAACCTTCCAGAATTGAGGAAGCCATCAACTCAAAACAGAAGCTAGGAGTAAATACGCACACAGATTTAGTCTGGATTTTCCCAGTTTGCGTAGAGGCGTATTCATTTGCTACTTCACTGATCAGCGGTTATAGAAAAAGTTTTGTCAATTGCAGTTCCGTGCTCAGCTCTAAACACATCATAAAAAATATACTTTTAGCACCATGGGATGTTTATTGTCTGGGAACTAAAGCTGAAAGACAGATTTTAAAAAATAAATGATAATTATTTTATTCGCATTTATTCATACTTTTGTCGATGATCTCTTTATAAAAAACGAGTTTAACTCCCACCTCTTTTTAATTTTTTTTTGCTTCAACCTTTTTTGCTTCGGTCCCTCACAGCTAGACCATCTCTACAGGTTTATCTGCATTCTGCTCCCCCTCTCTCTGTCTGTTTGTTTCTCTCCCTATTTGTTTCATTGTCTTGTTCTTTCAAAGTGGAAGGAAGGCCAGGCTTGCGAAGCAAGTTATTTCAACTGTTGGGTAACAAATACTGAGTGCATTGCATTGTCCCTGTGTGCGTTAATGAAACTTAACCGCTCCTATGGCATTTGTTGTAGTTTTTGTACTTTTGTCCTATAAATTAATTGTTTGCCTACCTTTCAAGAGAAGAGGACAGTAAAGGGCCATAGAGTGCATTACAGACTGTTCACGTTATCACCTACCAGACTCTACACAGTAATGGTATTGATTCACGTATTAAAGACAAACTAATTTACCAGAAGTTAAGTTTTATCATAGCATCTTTTCCCAGTGTTATATACCTCATGAACCAAAGTTCTAATTTGGTTTGAGTGCGAATATTTTTTTTGCAGTATTAGCGTAGCTATAAGCACACTTTTCAGATCTAGGTATAAACACATAAAGCAAGATTTAGCATACAAGAACAAAAAAATAAAAAAACACAAATCGAAATGTGATTACAATCATTAACTAATTTTTGAAAAAAAATCGGTTCATACCAAAATCGTAGAAATAAATTAAAATTATACGCTCTGTACCCGATGCTAGCTCTGCACATTTTTTTTCGCCCTATGCCAAAAATTCGTTATTGAAAAGAAATTGTTCAAATAGGATTCTTTTTACAACTCAATTCGAAGAGAGAGCCGTACAAACGCAGGTAATGTATCACACTGCACGCCTTCTGAGTGCGGAAAAACCGGGGATTTCCCAATCGTATTTCTGATTAATTAAAAAGATGTAAAGCCCACAACCCCCAGCTCACACCGACCTGTGCGCACAACATGTGAAGCGAGAGGTGTTTTCTTTTTTTCCAAAAGTTGCGTTCTTGAGATAAACCTCTTAGTGTCAGTTTAATTAGAGTTTATGTTTGGAGAGACACAACCGTACAGTAAACGCATGTGTAAAGGTCTTGACCTTTCTTTTTTCTTTATGTTAATTTACCGGTAAAAAGTGTGCAAATTCTGGCTGCCACATGGCGCGCACATTTAATAACCTTATATTTATTGAGAGAACTAGAGAAGGT
The DNA here is from genome assembly GCA_019649035.1 of Elysia marginata. Taxonomy (NCBI): domain Eukaryota; kingdom Metazoa; phylum Mollusca; class Gastropoda; family Plakobranchidae; genus Elysia; species Elysia marginata. The sequence goes on along the minus strand of BMAT01005449.1, from coordinate 177,381 downwards.
AATACAAGGGCATGCTAACTTCTATTAGAGTTTTTAGCTTGAAAGAAGAAAAAGAGATTCTGCCGAAGAATGTGAGTTAAAGAAGCAAGAGAGAGAGAGAAAGAGAGAGAGAGAGAGAGAGAGAGAGAGAGAGAGAGAGACCGACAGACAGAGTGAGACAGAGGGAGGGGGAGTTGGTGGGAGGGATAAAGGAAAAAGAAGGAAACGAAATGTGTACACTGTTCTAGAAAGATTGATGCTGTATGGATGGAAAGCCAACAGAAAACGATGTGGGAGGGAGAAATGGTAATGATCATACTTTTCACTAAATAAAGAAGAGCGGACGCTCTAGATATGCTAGTATTATGTGAGAGTGTGAAACACCTGTGGGGAATAACTTGTACCAATTGGCCCTCCCAAAATTTGAGATCAAAATTGTGGCGTCGTGGTGTAGTGGTAGGCCTAGACGCTCGGCTTTCGGATCGAGAGGTCTGGGGTTCGAGTCCTGCTTTTGGCAGGTCGACGTTTAGTCCTTGAGAAAGGCTATTTACACACATTTCTTCGCCTCACTCATGCGTTAAACGAGTACCCGACTATAGGCAGTGAAAGATCTTGTCAGAATGCTAGAGTGATGCGCTTAACTAGCTGCTTCTCTTTGAATTCCGAGGTACTTTGGTTGGGAATGGCCTGTCGGGGAACCCATGTAAAGCGCTTAGAGCACATTAGTGGATAAGCGCTATATAAAAATGCTCTTTATTATTATTTATAGATCAACATAATAACTATAACCACCATGGGTAAAAGTGGGAAGGCAGAGTAACACAAATACATAACAAATATTTAAGTTACAGTTTTGCCCGCTTCCCTAATTTTACTGTAAGGATTTTTCATAGATAGAACCTATTATTAGATCTAGACTTAGAAAATATCTTGATCCAGATTTTATATGAGGCATAGATCTAGCAGAGGTTTTGTGCGTAATGTTTTGTCCTGTTTTTAGCTCCGCTGTCACGTCTAATTCAGTTTTAGCCTTATAGTGTAGGCTCTCTGTGAGTCAAATTTTCTTCTATTTTGAAGGTGACCGCTACTTTATTTCCTCAGATTGAGGGCACTTTAGGATCTTCCTAATAGAGAAACTCTTTAACTTGTATGAAAATATGTTATTTTTAACATCTATACTGGCAGTGGCGCAATCGGTAGGGCGGTTGACCGCTATCTGAAAGGTCCCGGGTTCGATCCCCAGTCCGGGCTAAATTTTATTTGCTCCCCTGTGCCCACCCAGCACTTGATGGGTAGCTAGGTCTCGGTGAAAGTAAAGGCGGCGAGGAAAGCAATGGCAAACTACCTCACTATGCCGTGTGCCTAGAAAAACAAGGACCCTGCTCCTTGTTCCCCTACGCTCGTGTCGAGTATGGGACTACCTTTTTTACTGGCAAAATCCTATAAAGCATTTTTAATCGCATGCACCATCACCAACAGCATGACTCCATGATCGATACCTCAAGAACAGAGCAAATAAGATGGATGTTGACAATCCGTGTAGTTTTATAAAAAAATACCTTCTAAAAGTAAAATTAACCTTTTTTTGTCCTTACACTGTTTATTTTTTAAACTGAACGAGCTTTCACCATATTGCCACAAAATATTAATAAATTCATACCTATTTCGTGTTCTGAAGCTCAAGAAAAAGTGTTTAAATATTTTACATCCTGTTATGTAAAATTAGCGATGTCATACGTATTCTGTTTGGGCTGGTTGAAAGATTTGAGTTCTTGATATAATAATATTGCTACACTAGGAACAAAAGCAGTGCTTATTAAGGCCATGCAGGCAAAGTTATGCCTGCCCAATAGTTCTTTTTCTTTAAATTAAGTGTTTCACCAAATTTAATCTGATGCGATTGCGCTCTTCATAACTATTTCATTATGTTGTAGTCGATTTCATCATGGGTCATTCTCAGAAATTCAACCCTAAAATCGACACAATAAAACCAAATTACAAGTATTCAAAGTTTGATATAAAAGGTTGTAAATCCTGAAAAGCATGCTCTAAATCTTCATATTATAAATGTTCGATCACAGCTTTTCAATTTTGTCTCAAGTTATAACTGTTTTTCTGTATTGCAATTATAGATCTGGTTGTTACGGATGGCACAGATTAAATGCAATAAATCAGCCTGTTCTGTTGTGGAGATTTGGAAATGGCATCATATTTTTTTCTCTCACTTAAGAATTTTTCATTAGATAATACATCCACAAGAAGATGAATTGAGCCAAACCGAACCCAAGCCTTAATGAGGCCTAGAGAGCGAGTTGCGAGAAAGGTTAGGGGTTAAAGGCTGTTCAAACGTAAATTGGTAAATCTCTGTTCAATCTAAAAGTCAGTTTTGAAGACACTGCCAAGTAGAACGCACTCCACCGCAAACCTATTTTGAAATCTTTTCATTGGTTTCTCAAGTCAACTAAAAACTGTCAGATTGTATACAGAGATCTATCTGCATTAGTCATCGAAGAAAACCACTCCCAGGCGAATTTTAAAAATATTGTATTATCTTATTTCCAAAGGTTAGGTATCTTGTTGTGTTAGTTAATAATATCTTACATACCTTCAGATTATTGCGATAACTAATTGACAAAGGCATATAATTTTGGTAACTTTTAACCAAATGTTGAGTATGTATAAGACTGCCTAAAACTAATGTACATGTCTAAAACGTTGTGCTGATGATAACTCTTGATGTGTAATTTTTTTGTGACGATTTTTATTTATTCAATGTACTGGAGCTGTTTACACCTATTCTATTTCCGTTTTTTTGTTATGCAGAATATAGACCTTGAGTTTTACGATTTTATAAATTTGCTCACACAAATTTCAAAGTTTTACTTGGCAGGGTCCATTTCTAATGATCTAGACTGATGACAATTTCTCTTCGTGCATAAGCAATTGGATTTTACAACTTGGTCTTATTTATTAAAAAAAATATTCGATCACAATCTTCCACCGTCGAAGGCAGCGTGAAGACTGCATATTTTCCCAAGCAGATCTACACACACCACAGCAAATTCAACTAATTCCTCAGAATAATACAATAAGACTGCCTGTTATACTTACATTCATATACTAACATTCCATAAATATCAAGCACTGTCTTTAGTCAGGTACCTACTTTACACGTAGGTGGACTGAGGAAACTATGGATAAATTGCTTTCCTCGACGCGCAAGCCACCAAGCCACTCTCTCTATCCCATCTTTCTTGTTACGACAAGAATTATGCATTTTCATATTCATGGACTTTCTTTTCTATGATACTACATGTATTATTTTTTGGATGGAGCAGGTCATTTTAAATTTCCTCACATTCTATCCTCTGTTCTATGTGAAACTGTTTTTAGTCTGACCAAGGCTTTAGTACGATCGGTATCTGAGTAACAAGCGAGCCAGCTAGCTCGACTGAATAACGAGGAAAACACCGCAACAGTCTCCCTTTAATGAGACCCCCAGGCATCTCCTATGACGCAAGGAAATGTAACGTCGGCTGGTACCGGGCCGGCCGGGTCTGTTTTTAGAACTTGGCGTTATTCATCCAATTTTAGCTACTACACTTGAGGCGATCGGGTGTACCAGAGTATGGAAAAAAAAAGTTAAAATAGTGAAAGACTGGAACTACTCCTAAAACTTTGTTGTTCAGGATGAGGGATTAATTGTTCATGGCACCTCAAAACATCTGAACGCCATAGTTACAACCCCAGCATCTATGTAAGACTATCACAGAAAGGATAATTTCTGGAGGTTTTTATGGTTAGGTAGAAAATTAATTAGTTTTCAGAGTCTGGCTTGCTTACAACATTCCTGCGAAGAGTTCTTTTCGAGGTTATTTCTCTCTTTAGAATACAGATAAACCTAAGAATTCACGTTGTTGTAGTTTATAACGTACTTTATGGAGAAAACAAAGTGCTAGAAAGCGCATGTTCATGAAAAACTATAGTAAAAAAGCTAAACACACAGATTTAACAACTGAAAGGAACCCATAAAGCTAAAAACTGAATTAGAGGTCCCTCATTTCATAACATTAGACGCTGTAGTTAGTTATGTATAAAGCATTATCCTTGAGATTCATATACAAAACTTTGCCGAATTTAAATTCAAAAACTTTTTTAATAGCGCTACACATAATTGAAGATCTTCAAATTCCTCGGAAGGCGTTTAGTTCCAATATGCTGATGCTGCCTCTCGCTAAGCAAGTAAAGATCAGTAATGAGTTTTGTAAAAATAAAAAAAAAGAGAAAAGAAAAAAAAGCCAGTATTTATTGCTCGGATTATGTCTACCGCCCAAATCTGGGATGCAATAATAGCTCCTAGAAGGCTAGTGGACAGGTAGTATCTCCAGACCTCAGTCTTGTCTTTCGCAAACTTTTCTAGCGTCCATAGTTCCTAATCCGCCTGTCTTCTGCTTCAGGCACTCACCCCTCCAGCCTGTAATAATTGCCTGTTTAATATACTGTGACCCTATAGTTCCGGGGGTCCATACAAGATGAAGAATTCTGCTTTACATAATGAACTAACGTTAAGCCACCTAGTGCAGGCTAAGGCTTGGATAATAATCTCTACAGGCGAGGATCAGAACCTGATGAAGATGGTACCCAATGCCGGATCCAGCCTGGAAGGGAAATTAATGAACGTTAAAAAAACCGTGTAATCCTATTTGGAGACAAAAAGGTTTGTTACTGTTTCTAATTAGATTCTGTAAGATTTCTGATTAACTTTGATTTGTCATGGGTAATCAGCTTTGAGGTATTCAGGACAGAACTTATTCAACTGTCACCAACACCACTATAACCACTGTAACTACCACAAAAATATCTCGCTACTATAAAAACCATTATGATATCAACGTCATCACCAACACCACCACTGTCAATAACAACACCATCTTGGTACCACAACAACCACTATAAGTGTTATCACTTACATCATCGCTATCACCAACGCCACCATCCTTGTACCACCACAACCACTTTCAGTGTCATCACTAACATCACCACTATCACCAACTCCACCATCCTGGTACCAGCACAACCCTTCCAACGTCATCTTTAACATCACCGCTATCAACAACGTAACCATCCTGGTACAACCACAACCACTTTCAGCATCATCACTAACATCACCACTACCACCAACGTAACCATCCTGGTACCATCACTACCACTTTCAGCATCATCACTAACATCACCACTATCACCAACGTAACCTTAGCGTTATCACTAGCATCGCCACTGTAATCGTCGCAACAATATCGGTACTGTAACAACCGTTATGATAACGTCATTTCCAATGTCACCATCATCCCCACCGCAACAGTCTTGGTACTACCACAAGCACTATCAGCGCTATCACTTACATCCTCACTATAACCATCGGAACCATCTTGGTTCTATCAGAACTATTATAGCTACCACCGTCATCACAAAACACCACTATCAATGCCACAAACATCTTGGTACAATTAAGCCCATTATGATTACCACGTTATCTTCACTATCACCACTGTCATAATCTTGGTATCACCGCAACGACTCCTAGCGACATCACTAATACCACCATTATCCCAACCGAAACAATCTTGGTACCACCAAAACCTCTGTCTGCGTCATCACTAGCGTCAACACTATCACCACCGGCACCATCTTGTCACTCTAAAAAACATCATGTTTATAAACGTCATTAAAGATATTACCACTATCACCATCTAGACATCCAAGGTACCGCCATAACTTCTATCAACGTCATTCCCACTATCACCATTTAGATATTCACTGCACCGCCACAACTTCTATCAATTTCATTACCTTTATCACCACTATCACCATTTTAATCGACAAGTGGAATTTTTTCAAAACGTTTTTCAACATATGAATATGCATAATCGATGTGTATTTCCTTGAGCCAAATTGTATAATTATTATTAACAGAAAAAAAAACTAGGCAGAGAAATACTGCGATTGTCAATCCCAACAACAACAACAACAACAACAACAAAAACAACAACAACAACAAAAACAGCAGCAGCAGCAACTTAAAACTAAAACAACAACAACAGCAGTAGCAACTTACAACTGCAATAACAACACTAACAACACCAATTACAATTTGTAAAGACACCACTAACACCAACAATTTACAACTGCAACAACACCATCACGATCACCAACAACAAAAACTTTTAACAACACCAATACTAAGATTATTACGACAACGACACCATCATCATCACAACGCTCATCACTAACAAAACCACTAAGAACAAAAGAAACAACTTACAACGACAATACCAACAACAACATCAACAACCGATGACAAGAGTAACACAAACAACAACAACATCACCAACTACAACAGCACTACCACCACCACCACCAAAAACGACAAGAACAACAACTACAACAGCACTACCACCACCACCACCACCACCAAAAACAACCAGAACAACAACTAAGGCAACGATTACAAAAAGAAAAGATCGAACGCCACTCTTAAAAGTCTTATAAGTCAAACAACCAAGGAAAACAAAAAAAAGAACAAAAACAAAACAAGAGAAGAAAATCAACGGGCCAACACAAAAATCTCCAAGACAAAAGTTTCAAATATCGAAAAGATTAACATGGTTTTATTTTTGCAAGTCTTTTATAATCACTAGAGTAACAATAAACTTTCCCAAACAAAAAATACAAATATTATCATAATAATATCTCCTCACTTTGTAAGTTAAGAATCCTGTGCCTCTCGTGTGCTACTTATAGGGAATGAGATTTCAACAAGAGTAGCGGAACTTTCCTAGTGTCTCTCCACTGTCTTATCTATACAATCTTTTAAAACTAATGCGACAGATTTACTTTGAAGATAAACTTTATTTAGCTCTATAGTTTTTAAGTTCTAGATGTCAGATCGTTTATAAAAGTAAGAAACTTACCAATATAAGACCCTACAATCTCGGTCTAGATTACAACAACCACTATAGTATTTTGGGGTGTTGTCTTCTACAAAAGGGACGTTACTCTTGTTTTACCTCTAATCTCATTCCCTATAGTATCTTATTTTGGTTTCATTATTATAAATGGTAGGTTCAGACTGCAGACAATTAAATTAAAGCGATTTAAAAAAACAAGTACTTTCTGATACTTTTTTTAATCCTAATACTTATAACTATGATTATTGTAAAAAGATGAACTGAAATGGAACTATTTTATATAATTTATCTTTATTAAAGAGGTTTAATGAGAAAGATAACTAAAGCAATGAAAATTAATCACAAGTTATGTTCGTGTTATGCGCAGAAACGTGGTGTGTTTGCGTTTGTACAGTCTAT
>BMAT01005449.1:111726-122057 GCA_019649035.1 Elysia marginata | reverse complement strand
TTATTTTTCTTATTTTTTCGTCTATATTTTCAGGTATGCAAGTTTTCCAATTTTTGCAGGAATTCCAATTTTTAAAGCAATTTTCTTTAACTAAAAAAGCCAGAAAACTTGAAAAAATATGACTTCAATGTTAAAGAAAACGTCCTAATTTAAGAGTCAAATACAATCAAACACTTCTTTTTAGTTGTATAGCTGTGTGGGCAATTGTACAGAGTTGTATCTATCTCTTTGAATTTGTCCATCAGAAGTTCTATTAGGGAACCTACAGAGTGTAAAAATTTTTGTTCTTTTTGAACGTGGGCCGGTTGCATCCCTGTATTTTAAATCAACAAAAGTTTTAACACCCCCCCCCCCCCACCAAAATCTTGATAAATTTATAAAATTCTTAGGCTTGGAAGCTTATAGATATCCCATTCAAATCAGCAACACCTTTGAAGGTGACCAATGTGACATCCGACTCATTTCCGCACAACGTGAGACTTTCTTATTGGAGGTTAGCTGAGCTCAGATGTCATCTACGTTAGAGGTTTGAAACCCATAACATAAGCAATGACTCAAAAGTTTTCTTTTCTTTTTTTTTGGTCTTCCATCAGCTTCTGTTGGATGTGTCGACTGTAGTAGCCAACTGTCGACAGCTCAGCACAGAAATAAGGCAGGCACACTTCCGGCATAGGGTCTCAATAAATGGTTTGACGTAAGTAACGCTTTCTGAACCTTTACTCAGTGCATGACTGTTTTGTGTTACAGCATGGAACACTATTTATATATTTAAGGCAACATTTTTTATTTAGTCATGGTAAATGATAGAAAGAAAAATTCATAAAGGCATTGCAGATTTTTTTTTTTGCTTTTATCCTGTTTTTTTGGCTCGGAGCAATTTGATTCTAGTTCATTTTTATATAATCACTGGTGCTGATTTTCTGTAAAAATGCTGAAAACCACATTTTCCGTTTTGTTTTGTACAGATCTGTATTTTCGTTTTTCAGTCTGTAATTTTGGTTCCGTAATTATTCTTCACTTTTCCTCCAACATTTAAAGCAAAACAGAGGAAGTTCAGAAAGTGCGTTTGTAATTGAAAAATGTGACATTCTTGTTTCCGGTTTTGTGGTGTATATCAGATACTGTACATTAATAATCGATAGAGACATATTTCTATTGAAAATAATTTTGAAACATGGATATCAAAGTTTTTTTTAATTATACAGCTTTACTCTTCTTGGAAAAACAAGACTTCAGTAAAGGCTGTCTTTCCACTCTTTTCCCATTGTTTTCATTTGGTCTGTCATATTGATTCTATCTTTATCTACCATGATTGCACTTTCAAGAAGCTGAGCATTGTATGATAAAGAAAAACCCCTAATATTAGACTTGCTCTTAGTGATTTAAGTGAAGAGGAATCTTTCTATGGTGATTCATCGAGTGATTATGAAACATAATCCCTGCATCACTGCATAGTCACCTAACATAACATCTACGTCCCCAAGGGGTTAATGAAAGGCTTTTAAAAATTAAAGTTGAATTTCAAGTAGTATTATGTATACTCAGCAGTTTATTTCAATGATTATCTGAAGCAGTTAGTTTCAGGATTACCACACTAAAAGTAATGCTCTTTCCATGTATGATTTATGTTTTTGTGTGATAAAATTAACGTCAGTAACGACAAGTTAAAAGTCTAGTCTGCAGTCGAGTCCAAATGAGTCCAAGTTGAACTTGATTCAGGTTTGCATTTTTTAGCCTTCCCTTGTAATGTCGGATGATTAATTGATTTTTTTTTTAATTAAAAGTTTCTGTGAGGTTATACTTCCAGATATTTGGATTGGCCTGTATTTGTTTTCCTTTATTCTGATGAGGGAGGGAGGGACTGTACATGTCATTTTTTGAAAAACCTGTTTTCTTATATCTGAAGATTAAATCGTGTAACTTTTGTATCATTCTTTGCACAGGCTTGAGGTTTACGTTTTGGAGAGCAAGAAGCGGCAGAAGATTCGGCTGCAGACACAGTTTGAGGCTCCGTGTACTTATCCCAATATGAAACACAGCTGGACTGTAACGCTTCTCTTTGGAAATGCTGAGTTAGTAGTTCTTCTTACACTTTATGCTTTCCCCAACCCTTAAAATATACCTAGAAATTATCACCATTCACCCTTTAGTTTCTGAAGTGATAAATTACCCTTTAGTTTCAGAAGTGATAAATTACCCCTTAGTTTCAGAACTGACAACTTTACCTTGAGTTTCAAAAGTGATAAATTACCCCTTATTTTCAGAACTGACAACTTACCCCTGGTTTCAGAAGTGTTACTTACCCCTTAGTAAGTTAGTTTCAGAAATGATACTTAACCTTTAGTTTTAAAAGTGGTATCTTACCCCATGATAACAAACCTGCTATTCCTACAGATTAAGGCAATATTATTGTTGTACAGATTTTTTTGCTGAAATATCGGAACATACAGATTTTCTTACTTTTCTTATAAAATACAGATTTAAAAAAATGCTGGTTGATCTACTGAATGGGTAAAAGTTATGGAGATAATTTTCCAGGTTTTGTTTAGCTTATCAGAAAGTTGTGTTCTTGATGGGGAAAAAGTATTGTACAGTACTGTATTATGTGTACATTCATGATACATTATACATGGTATTGGATGTATCACAACATGGGGCATGGTGTTACATTTACTATGCACTACTATAGTCTATGGTGGTTTGGTTTATCCAATCTGTATTTTCCGATATTTCAGGAAAAAAACCTGTATAATCTTGTCTTAATCTGTAGGAATAGCAGGTTTGTTATAATGGGGTAAGATATCACTATAGTCTATACTAAAAAAAAACCCCAACAATTTAACAATGCACGTCCTTTAAAATTGTTTCGGGGGATCTGTAACTCAATATATCTTAACTTCTGGAATTTGTGAGTGTTGGTACATGGTAATACAGATTTTTATCCCTGACTACAGATTTTTTTGTGTGTGTCTCAGTTACACTGATTTTCCATTTTTTTGCGAAGTTGTAAGTTTCCCTGTAGACGTGAGCACTGAGTCTCAGCATTGCTTTTTTTGTGTTATTTTTCTCACAGCCGTGAGGCAATCAGGCAAGCGGCTGGTGAGGTCGACGCAGGTCAACAGTATCTGACTAGAGTACTAGCGGCAGTGGAGAAGACGCTCACAGGCTCCAGCAGATGAGATTGTCAAAGTTCACCGTTGCTTTCTAGTTTTTAAAAATTGTTCATAATAGGTCAAGTCCACTGTAGAATGGGAAGCTGCATTGAATTTGAATCACCTGCTGTATTGAGATTATCGATTTTATCTCCTGGTTTTTTTTTCTTTTTGTAAGGCAGTTAACTTTTTCTGCCCCAAAGGTAATTTTAGGACCGGACCTCATGGTTGACAAACAAGATTGTACTGGGTGTGTTGATTTTGCACCAAAAAAGGGCTTCAAAACAATCATGCATGGAAATACTGTTTAGCTCAAACTTAAATTCAGATTCCTGATTGCATCCTTCCTATGCATATGTAATATGTACATAAACTGTAATTTTGAATTTACGATAAAGAGGTTTAAAATCTTTCGACTGGACTGAAACAGAGTGTTGCAATCAGATTCAGGGCCAAGAACTTTGCAAAGTTTATTTCATTTGTTTCCATTTCCTGCGCCACAGATGTTGGGATTAGAAATAAGCCTCTCTTTACTAACAAGTAGACAAAAATTCTCAGGCTTGTTAACATACCAAGTATGAATGAAAATGTCATGCCAGAATTTAGATATATCTACAGAGTACAAAGAAAAACAAAGGTGGAGATTTGAAGTGTGTCTTAAGCTGCTTAAAGTTTGATTTGAAAAACAAATATTAGAAATTTTATGTTGCACATAAACATGTAAATGTCCAAAATAGGAACATTATAACTGTAAGTAATAACTTCTATAGCCTTGTCAATACATGCCAAATATTATGTAAATAAAATAAAAATGTAAACATGCCTTTATTAGAGTCATTGGAAGAGTCCATGGCTTTTATTTTATGCTTGATATGAGTATTATCCAATATCTTCTCAATATCCGAGGGAATCATTTGAGCTATTTCTTTCTCTCTCTCTCAATTTTTTTACTTTAGCCCACAGCATTTATTTCATCATCATGTCTCTGGATATCTCTCTTTGTTTTTTTTCTTGTCGACATAGTTTTTTCTTTTGAGCGAGATAAATGAAATGAAAAATATTAAGACACAGCTTGAAAACAGTTTTAGATGTACATAAACGTGTATTTATGTAGTCGTATAGCTCATGTTTTAACACTGAACACAACTTCTTCAATGACTTCTTTTAAGAATATACTTGAGTAGGTAAATTTGTTTTTGTTATTATGATATTTTATCTAATGATATAAAACACATCATTTGTTTATCATTGTATTTAAAATCATCAGTAAAATAATGCTTAAAATGCTATGATTGCATTTGACTTTGTGTTTGTTATTTAGTTTCTCATAATGGTTTGTGGTGTAAACACCGATCCAGAGTAGAGCAAAGAAGCAATAAATCTACATGTATTTTATTATCTGACGAGGAAAGGAAAAATGTTGGCGTTTTATCAGGTACAAAAATTATTACCTTAGCGATTCTTGACTTGATCCCATGGTAACAGCGTTAAATATAAATACCGGAAAATTAACTCAATCCCCCTAAGCCCACTAGCCCAGTTCAAGCCCTGTCCCTAAGAGAAGGGAGGTAAATTGTCCATATCGGGCGCAGCTAGATCTAGATCTAGAATCTAGGTCTAGAAATCTGTGCAAAATCGTACTGAAAAAATGTCAACTTCAACGGACCCAGTTCGGCTTATTTATGGACCAAAAGTGAAATGAAAATAACCTAAATAACGCTTCAAAAGAAAAAGAGAAGGTAACATGGTCCATATCGGAGGCAGGCAGATCTAGAATCTAGGTCTAGAAATGTGTGCAAAATCGTAATGAAAAACGGTCAACTTCAGCGGACGCATTTTGGCTTGTTTGTCGACCAAAAGTGAAATAAAAATATCCTAAATAACGCTTAAAAAGAGGAAGAGGTTTACGCGAGATTTCGGATGAGATCTCCAGGGTTACTAAGCTACTGAAAGTACACTACAAAAGCAATGACAATTGGGCGGTATAGGTACACAATAGTGTGATCCAATCGGGTGACGGCGGGCGCTATAGGTGGGGTTGAGTTAAAAGAAGCAATAAAAATGCTCTGGAGATACTTAATTATAACTAAGGAAAACTAAATCAAGTGAAGGCCAATACTTGTTAATGGTATTGGAACTTCAGCAAAATCGTAAACAAGCGTAATCATTGTGCATGCCCAACAGCCTTCAAACCGTAATAATTTGCAAGGGGTCGCTCTTGAAGAGCGTCTAATGCATAAAAAAACTTAGCTTTAACTATGGGGTGATGGGAGTGATTCCGGAAAATTACGGTTTGGTATTTCCAGGTCAGAAAAAGTTGCCACGGATTTTTCCGGTTTGACTGAAGTAAGTTCATCATGCCAGACGTGATAGACCAAAAGACACACATTACAGATTTTTACGCTTTGAATGGACATAGGATATATTGTGTCTGTTTCCCCATGTGCCTCTCTCTCTAAATATCTTTCTGTCTGCCATTTTTAAATGATCTGCCCCCTCTTTTTCAAACTGTTTCTCTGTCTTTCTCAGCATCTCTCTATCTTTAGATAAGAACATTGTTTATTTGTTGAAATTGTTTATCAATTCAAACTATGATCACAGTTCTGCAATTAAAGGAACAAAAGAGAAAATTAGATCCTTAGATCTAGACCTACAGTACAATGATCAAAATGCAACAAAAGAAATACAGTGGAATCCACTAAAAGTCAACACCTTGAACTCAATGCTCCCTGGGCCCACTGGCCCAGTTCAAGCCCTGACCCTAAGAGAAGGGGCTGGGTTGTTTGAATTTAAGCGTCTCTTTTCAACTACAAGGTTATATCAAAGATGACACTTGGGACAATTGAAAGTGTGCTGCCACAGTATGATTTAAGGAGCGCTTGCATACACCACACCCAGTCACTTTATCCTGACACCGGGCCTACCAGAATTAGCACTAAATCCATAATGCCAGACACTAGGCCTATCAGCTGCTGATACCAATTTTGAAGTCCTTGGTTTGACTCGACCGGGGATCAAACCCACACCTCCCGATCTCTGAGCGAGTGTCTTACCGCTAGCCCACATAGCCGGTCCCTAAGAGAAGGGAGGTAAATTGTTCATATCAAACGCAGCTAGATGTAGAATCTAGGTCTAGAAATCTGTGCAAAATTGTACTGAAAAAATGTCAACTTCAAGGGACCCACTTCAGCTTGTTTGTCAACCAAAAGTGAAATAAAAATATCCTAAATAATGCTTAAGATCTTTTAAAGAAGAAGAGGTTTACGCTGGATTTCCGGGGTTAATAAGCTACCAAAAGTACACTACGAAAGCAATGGCGATCAGGCGATATAAGTACATAATAGTGTGGTCAAATTGGGCGACAGCGGGCGCTATAATATAGGTATGATTGAGTTAAGGGAAACTCTTGCTTAAAGCGAACACATTTTTCCAGTCCCAAGGTGTTGGCTTTATCAGGGTTCCACTGTAATTATTTGTAACATCAGACTAAGGGAGGGACAGAACCGGACCGTGTCTACTAAAATGGTAGGAAACACTCAGCATCACAGAGTCTATCAATTAAAATTGCATACAGAACCAAATAAAAAATAACCACTAGATCTATGGATTGATTGCTTAAGAAATACAACTAATTTAGGTAAACTATATTCCATGTTTCTACGGTTTGAGAGCCGCACTGGATCAAGTATCTACTTCAACTACTTCGTAACTGATCATAACACTAACACAGTAAGCCTACGTATAACAGCTAATCTGATAAGCACTCAGTAGCAATGTTTTGGAGTCCATGGTTAGAATTAGACACATAAGATAGTCATAATCGCTTAATCTTAAATAAATAAATAAATTAATTAAATATGTTTACAGTCCTCTTTTTGCCTCTCAAAGGTCATTCAAATTCATAGCAATACCGGTAGTTTTCTATAGTCTGTTTCTTGTTACCTTTAACCTCTAAACCTGTACAAAGTAGCTTTTGTCCTCGTATTTCATCTAAATTTTGAGATACTGACGGCGAGTATTCTGCGGGTGGTGACTGGCGAGGTGACAGAACGCTGCTTGCTAAACTGCAGGCACGCATGAGACACGGGGAGGGTAGACACATTCAGCTGCATTGCCTAAAACCTCAGGGTTTCTTTTTTTCCCTCTATTTGACTTTCTTTTGCGTTTTTCTCAAAATGTCTTTTTTTTTATATACATTTATCTTTGTATATATCTCCAAAAGTTATAGAGAAATTCCCTTCAAGATGTTTGCAAAATATTTGTGTTATACAAATGTTTTTATGGTACTTTTATCTTTTATGCAAACTAAAATTTTTCATAAAAGAGTTGATAAAAGCAGCGACAAGTAAATGCTTCTGACACTGTAATAAACAATTGCTTCTTACAGAATGCAAATACATTCTTTAGGATTTATTAAGGCCTAAAGTTTACTTTTTTAATCCAACATGGCCGCAACAACAATCGGTTTCCATAGCAGTCAAATATTGGAAATGACAAAATAAACGTTTTTGTTTGATTTTTGCCCCCTGAACATTATTTTGATACACAAAAATTAGATCTTATTAAGAATAAGACAAAGAAAAAAAATGCCTCTGGCTGCCACACTGGCCCTAAAGTAGGTTCCACTTCCACTGAATAAAAGTTTCCCCTGCAGATGGTGACTTTAAGCAGGTTACACTGTATATTCCGAGATGGATAACTCAAATACTCACAGTAGACTTTGGTTATAAAGAAATCAGTGTTGTTACAATCAAGGCCTACTGTATTCATTTGAACTGCATTCAGATTACCAGGTACTGATTTTAACCCACTTTTGTAATCCAAATATATGATAATTCAAAAATTTAGATTGAAGACAAATTTAGTTCTTATGAGGCTTAAAGTACAGTGGAATCCTGATAAAGTCAACACCCCGGGACCGAAATGTGTTGACGTTAAGCAAGAGTTGAGTTTAACTGCAACAAAGGTATAGAGAAATACAGAACGGGACTGCCAAACAGGGTTGACTTATGCAAGAGTTTCCCTTAAAGGTGTTGACTTTAAGTGGATTCCACTGTAATGTCATGCACAGGCAACTGGCAATATTTCAGAACATGAAATATTTGAAAAACAAATAGGACAAAACTGAAAACATTCAGAAAACTTCCGCAGGGCAATTTGTATATTTTTATTATCAACAGCCAAAAGTTTCCTCAAAGAGTTTGCCAAAACTGATGGAGGAAAAATGAGATGATAAATGAATGAACTGTTCAACACCCTGAAACTAACGAGTCACAACCGAAACCCAGGGCGCCTGGTCAGGCAGGTCAAAACTTTGCTGTGACTCAGTACCAGAATCGCTGTAAATCAGTCCGAGGATCGCTGTGAAGTAATGAAGGTGAACAGATACCCTCCTGTGCCGCTCATGTTGATCTTGGGATGGGTTCTCTGGGGTAAAATCTGGCCACAATAACAGAAAACACAAAATTTCTCAACCAGACTAATTGTTACAATCAACAGAGTTTGGATGAGTTCTGTGGGGTAAAAATACTAAAATCTGGCCACAAAAACAGAAAACACACAAACTTTCTAAACCAGACCAATTGTTACAATCAACAGAGTTTGGATGAGTTCTCTGGGGTAAAAATACTATAAATAAAATCTGGCCACAATAACATAAAACAGAAACTTTCTCAACCAGACTAATTGCTACAATCAACAGAGTTTGGATGAGTTCTCTATGGTAAAAATACTAAAATCTGGCCACAATAACAGAAAACACACAAACTGTCTCAACCAGACTAATTGCTACAATCAACAGAGTTTACCTCAAACCCATTTAAGATGAGTTTCTCCTTATAACACACAGAAAAGTTATCCCATATTTTTCCTGATTATCTCTCTATGATTATTATTTTGATATTCAAAAGATTTATTAAATGTGGGAAAAAAGAATACCCAAGTACAAGCGCAAGCTATTTTTAGCCTAAAATTCTTTATCCTACAGAAACATGAAATAAAATCTTAGGCTTTGTCTATTGAATGCCCCATCAAATTAAACAATGCACATATCGTACCTGATACTCCCTGTACCAAGTCTCGGACAATTTTAACTGAAGTCCAGCGTGGTTTTCCTTCACCCGCGTGTAGCACTCAACCAATGGCTGCAAAAAAAAAGATGGAAGAAAAATCAGTTTGTATAAAAATCTTCTAGTTTTAACATACTTCTGGACAGAGTGATAAACTCAGTGTTAGCTGACTATCCTTCAAGGTCACAACTGTACAGGCTCCAGGTCTAATGTTAGTCTCAGGTCTCGTTCCTTGCCATATGCCCAAAGTTGACTTTCTTACTTCCACCATTCCTAAACATGAAGTAGAAATGTTCTGTACGCCACAAGAAAACTTCAAATCAAATGTCATCAACTTTGAATTATAAGATCAAATCTAACATCTCAGAAAGCCAAAGAGGAAACAAAAACCTAACGCTTAGAGTCTAAGTTAGACTATTTAGAGTTAGACCAGAGTAGAAAACTGAATTATCAGAATTTCCAATTATCAGACTCGGTGAATTTCGTTTGGTATGTTTCCTAGCTAAATAATCTTTTCAATCACTTTTCACTCCGTCAATTTTCTTTTTTTCAATTCATACATATTTTTTAAATTAAAGCTGAAGAATTTTGCTTTCTACCAAGTTTCTTTGTGGTTATTGTGCATTTTCTGAGGTTTACTTTAGTTTATTATGTTTTCAATCTCTCCTAGATTTTGAATTTGTTTAGAGAGTAAAAAGAGCCAGCTGTATGAATGCCACATTCAACTGTTTATATTAAAGAACAGAGTTTGACTACTTACCTCTAAATGTTGGCAGTACACGACCACAGACGAGGACGGGTGTAGAAATGTGAGCATCTGCATGAGAATCGGTGTAGGGTTATACTTGCAGGCCAGCACTAGACTACAGGAAAAACAACAAAACACAATCATAATGAGAATCGGTGTCGGGTTATACTTACAGGCCAGCACTAGACTACAGGGAAAACAACAACACACAATCATAATGAGAATCAATGTTGGGTTATACTTGCAGGCCAGCACTAGACTACAGGGAAAACAACAAAACACAATCATAATGAGAATCGGTGTCGGGTTATACTTGCAGGCCAGCACTAGACTACAGGGAAAACAACAACACACAATTATAAT
>BMAT01005449.1:61513-77593 GCA_019649035.1 Elysia marginata | reverse complement strand
ATATACCAGTCCAGCTGTGTTAGTTTTCTTAATTTGTGGTATCAGCTTTTAACGGACCTTACTTATGTACTAATCCTTTGAGCCTGTAATATACCAGTCTGGCTGTGTTAGTTTTCTTCATTTGTGGTATCAGCTTTTAACGGACCTTACTTATGTACTAATCCTTTGAGCCTGTAACATACCAGTCTAGCTGTGTTAGTTTTCTTCATTTGTGGTATCAGCTTTTAACGGACCTTACTTATGTCCTAATCCTTTAAGCCGGTAATATACCAGTCTAGCTGATATTTTCAGATCTACACATTCATGTACACTATATTTTTCTATATTTATATACCATAAGACTGGCAAACAGGTCTGGGATTCCCTCGTCATTTAAGCTCAAACGGAAGGTTTAAAAATAACTGAAAGGAGCTCCGCTGACCTTTAAACACGGTTTTCAATTTCCTTTGCATGGAGTTCAACAGGTGGGGGGAAAACCTGGGGGGCTCAGGGCTCAAAGCATTAATGGAAACTATGTCTCACGTTCAGGATGCCACGATTTCAACATTCAAAGGCGTTGCTAATTGGAACAAGTCATTTTTCTGTTCTAAGTATCTTATATTAAATAAAATTATCAATATATTTTTTTAAAATATCAATACTTTCATTGAATCAAAATATGAAGGAAAAGAAGAAAAATATACCTTTGCATGCCTTTTTCTAAAAAAAAAAAAGAAGATCAAAATTTCTGACTTTCGATTCAGTCGCCCTGGACACGAGAGATACGAACTTCCTTGTATCAGTATAACTAAGAGAACCGATTTGGCTTCTAAACGCTTTCAGGTATTTTGAACCTCACAGTAACAAATTAAGCTTTGGAATATCTTAAACTTAAATTATCAGTCTATGTTACAAATGATTGACAAAATTGGTAATCTGGATATAATTTGAGTTAGGCAAGGTATTTGAATTATCAAGGTTTTTAATTATTTGGACTCAACAAGAGTACTGCACCTGAGAACTCCAAACTAACCACCCCTCCCTTTGTAATTTTAACTCAATTCTTTCATGTGGTGATGTGGTCAAACCCTAACTTATTAGTGATAACAACTATCAACTCTCAATACATAACTTACTCACATGAGAACTCCAAACTAACCACCCCTCCCTCTGTAATTTTAACTCAATTCTTTCATGTGGTAATGTGGTTAAACCCTAACTTATTAGTGATAACAACTATCAACTCTCAATACATAACTTACTCACCTGAGAACTCCAAACTATCCACCCCCCCCCTCTGCTGGTGATTTTAACTCAATTCTTTCATGTGGTGATGTGGTCAAACCCTAACTTATTAGTGATAACAACTATCAACTCTCAATACATAACTTACTCACGGTCATTCTACATGTTCAGTAGCCGAGACAAGCAAGACTTACATGCAAAGCGGTGAAAGTTTGGCCAGCTTTCTCGTAATTCCACTCATTCTCCTGCAAGCATCTGGAATAAAAAAAGGTAAAAATAAACTTGAAAGCCAGTTGAAGCCACTAATTGCACTATTCAGCACTTCTAATTTGTTGAAGGAAGGGAGTAATACTGTTCTAGGGTAGCGTACTTATGTTTCTAATAAGTTTGCAGTGCCAGTAATCCTGCCAGGACACACACACACAAATAATAAAACAAAACAAACAAAAAAATGGGGGGAAAAATATAGAAAGCGAGTTGATGAACTTTCATGAACACATGTCTCTGGCACAAAAAAGGTGAAACTTAAACAGTTTTGAGAGGTAATTTCACTTGTTAACTAGATCTAACTTTTAAGCCCAAAAGTTCATTAATTTTTTTTTACTTCCCTCCTGTATCTACTATTGTTGTTTTAAAGATGCAACTTTATCCTTGTGGGTCTTTATCTAAAGAACAGTGCGGACATTTCAAACCAGATAAAAAATACAACTTTAACTTCACAATACTCAAAATTTGAACTAAAGCCTATAACACCAAACAGGGATCAAACTGGTTACCTGACGATCGTTATTTCAACAAATGTGTGGGGGCCCAGAAAAACCAGGTCAAGGCCGCCAAAGATGAGACTGAGAAATACCGGGCAGGCTTTTAAAGGCAGTTTACATGCCGCCAGTGAGTTTCCAGGTTATTAGCCTTCATGAAACTTTATTAATTTGTACTTATCAATATGTTTTATTTGTATCTTTCATTCTATTTTTTCCGTTCAATATGTGTATGTGATATGCAATTGTGAAAACAATTTTTTCCAAGGGATAAAAAAAATATAACTTCTACATCTTATTTTTCTCCCCAGACAAATGGCTATTTTCTCTGTCTTGTTTTCCTTCTCCAACAGTTGGCTATCTTCTCTATCTTATATTTCTCCCCAGGCAGTTGGCGGACAGACTTACTTGAAAGAAAATTCTTTGTTCATGCCAGAGTCTGAGGTAAACTTCTCCACCATCTGTATCTGTGCGGGCGTCAGGTAAGGAGAGGCCGAGGAGGTGGCGGGAGAACCACTGCCGGCTGCTGCAGACACAGGACTCGGTGAGGGGGTGGGCGCTCCAGTCTTGAAAGCATTCTGCTCACCGAGTGAAATGGATACATGCAGAACAGTATAAAAGTCAGAAATGATATTAGACATAAAACCAGAGTAGTGACCTTTCTTTGGAAGTCAGAACTAAAAAAATACCAGACCTCCTTGGTGTTTGCTGTAATCTAGACTCTGATAAGTTTTTTTTTTTTACTTTTATAATTAATATAAAGAATGAAAGAATTTTTTAATAAAAAATACTTTGTCCCCCATCACAACCGACAAAATCGCGACCTTTTGTCACAGCCTCGCATTCAAACAGGTCTTGAATTACAATACAGTTCCTTTTCTTTTCTTTTTTCAATGTAAAAAAGCCAAATTTTTTTAACAGCATTAGCTAAGACAAAGAATATTGTAATCACATATAGAGAGTGCCATTCACTGTGGGCTTACCTTGGTAAGTTCATAGCCAGCGTTGGTGAGAGTGAACATATCATTGATGATGACCATCCTGAGGGAGATTGGGGGAAAGAAACCAAGTTCACAAGATAAGCAGTCTAGCATGGCCACTACTGACTTGTCCTCACGTCAGTTTACTTTAGACAGTTTAGACGCAGGGATACCGGCAATTTTCATACAGGAAATGCTTGAGACATCTGTGATTAAGAAGTATGTAGTCTCACACCAATACATCAGATTTGTTTTCTTAAAGTTTTTTTTTTCACACAACCCCTTTGATATGTTTGATGAACTTTCAAAGAAGAATTCATGCATGAAAACCAATACATGCTCTACATGGTGTAGCCAGGCAAAAAGAAAAGCCTCTTCTTTAACTTATGACAGCCTTCCCTGTCTACTTTTCCTGCTTTAAATTAACTTAAGTGAAAGGAAAATGCAGGAAAATGTTTTAAAGGATCGGAATTCCTGCTGTAATCAGAAATCTTGCGCCCCTGTCAATATCGCGGTGTAAACTTCAGATAAGCGACTAAGGAGACATATGGTTAGAAAACTTAAAGCATTAACTACTGTTTTGTAGTAATACACCTCAGACCTGTACCATAGCCTTCAGAAAATTCTATTAACTTTTTTGACGAATATGCCCAATAAGGCAAATATTTTAAATTTGGCTCAATATTTGCATTGCTGGCATAGCTGAAACCTTTGAGAGAAACATAAACAGAGGAAAGTTGTCAGAATTTCCGACGTTGGGGCAGCGTAGCACAGTGGTTAGCGTGTCACACTCATGATCAGGCTATCGCGGGTTCAATTCCCGACCATGTCATGTTGCAATTGCTTTAGGAAAACAATTTACCCTAACTTTCCCCAGTCCACCCACCTGTAAAATGGGTACCCAGCTACAGGTAATATTTGAATTTGTGATATGCGCCTGCAACACCTTGCATTATGGGTTAAAAGAGGCTTTCAAATGTACTGGTCTGCTGAGGCCTTAATGGCGCTGCTCTTGTGGCGACAGTTATGCTGAGTAACGAAGCTAAATTTTAAAGGGATTAATATAATGTAATAAAAAATGAATAATAAAAAAAAACAATTTAAAAAGTTACAGGTTTGACATGCATTGAAACTTAAATTAAAATTCACACCATCAGCCTGAAAGTTATACACCTTAGAGTAAACAATAAAACCTTTTATTTTATGTATCTTGATTTATGGTGTGTTCCAAATCAGATAAAAAACTCAAGTCAAACATTCTGTGTTTAAACTTTTAAAACAAAATATTCTTATGTTTAGTGATTAAAAAAAAAATATTTGAATATATATGGATACACCATACAAAAAGCAAACAAAAATGGACGCAATTACCAATATTGAAATCACCAGCAATATTTATTGGTTTTCTTACCCACTGCCAGATGGAACTGTTATGAAGGACCTGGAAAAGGCGCGGATGAGCTTATCTGAACGAGCATCAGCTGAAAAAGGCAGGGAAAAAAGGCATCATAAAAACTTGGTTCATAGAGTTTGATTCCCTGTATCATAATAGAAAAAATAAACTTATAAAGATCACCTTCAAAGCAAGTTTGTGTACACAAAACACAGACTCTTAGAACACGACAAGCACTAAATTAGACACACAAAAATGATTTAATTAAAATGTTTATCTTTTAGAGAGAGAAAAATAATAGTATAAGAGGTCCACATTACCTAGTAAAACATTTAGGGTTAAAGAACAGGATCCCAAATTAGAAATCATTTAAAGTGGATATACAATCTGAACTCATAAGTAGCTTGGTTTTAATTGAAACTACAAACAGAAATCAAATTGAACTGGACTTACTTTCTTTGAAAACTCCGTGAACCACAAAGCTTAGCAGTGTGGGCTACAAGAAAAAAGAAAAGAAAAGAAAATGGACAATAAAACCATTGACAGTTAATCATCATGCAATAAATCAAAGAGCAACATTATTGTTCCTGCCAGCACTCAATTGGCTTCAAAAATTGATAGACCTAGATTACCAAGTAAAAATTGCTCTTGCTTAACAAAAACTTTCCCCTTTTGTATTGTTGTTCTAAGCTTAACCTGCGCAGGTCCCTTTTACACTCTCTGGTTCAACTAGGCCCACTTCCGCTATTTTTTTACTTCACGGATCTGATTGTTATGCGGGTTATCCTAGGCATTAGCGAAAAAGTTGGATCGCCGCAGTTTTCTACGACGTTTGATCCTCTTTCTTATACTCTAACGGAGTAGAATAGAAATACTTTCATAGACAGAGACCCGTCATGTGTATGTCCTCCAATTTGTATCGGTCATAGCGGAAATCTGCTTGAACATTGGGTGACAGTTGTAGATAGCGGAAAAAATCAGAAAGGTGGAAACAAAGCGGAATTTCTGCTATTTAGCGGAAAAGTGGCACCTATGTTTTTTTTTTATTTCAGATATTGACAATAAAACCATTTCTAAACAGTTTTCACACCTGTTTAAATGTTGAACTTCATGTTTAATTTTCTATGGTTGCTAAGGCCTCTACACCTGTATAGTTGTCTAAACTTTAAATGCATTTTCTGCCCTCTCTGAAATTTTACAGGTCCTGACCCTGCCGACTTCAAACGGCTTTAATTTCATACAGAAGCATGATAGAACTTTTCTGTTTATTGTATTTGAAAGTGGAGAAAATAAGCTTTCCTGTGACACCAATGTCTGACTACTTTCCAATTTTGACTTAGACTCATTTTGACTGGTTGCAAGACATTTGTTTTCTCACTGCTTATGTAATATTATTCTACTGTAGCACGATGATATTATCACTTCACAACGAGGGAAAACCCCTTACTCTAATCCATCTACATCTATATGTTATTAATCTTCATTAAAATAAACAGCGGTTTCATTTACTCCAACGGCAGACCAAAAATCATAGCAACACTTAACTAGCATAGTTTTGGCAGCTTTTTCATTTGGCAATTGACAACACTAAGACACTCTAAATTCAACAAAATAGTCCAGCCTATAATCTTTGGTTGGAAAAAAAAAATACAGTAAAAACACACAAGTTTAAACTATTTCAACTCCCCTCACGACCTTTAAATTCATGCAAGAAACAGTAAATTAAATGTATCTCCTATGGGTCAGTTTCAAACACTAAGGACAAAAATAGCAGATGTTTATAGATAGATCTAGATAACTCAGACACAAGATGTCTATAGACAGATCTAGATAACCTAGACACAAGATGTCTATAGATCTACATAAGCCAGAAACTATCACTGTCAAAGTGGAAAAAAAAAGCAGAAAAAAAAAATTAGTGCCATACTTAAGGAAAACAAAAAAGAAATTCAGTTTACTCACTAAGGCAAGGGTGACATCTACTTTAAAGGAGTGAACATCATGAGTTGTCAGAGGCATTTTCTCAAGAAAAGCAATTACATGGAGGTTGCCAGTGTGGATTTTCTTGGAAAGTTTGCCTGAAAAAAACAACAACAACCAAATTTTAATCAGAAAATATTTAAATAAAAAACAACAAAACAGAATAAATGCAATAGTGAAGCAATTATAAAAACTCTTAAATTCTATGATGATCTATTACGATTTCTGATCATGACAAAAATAAGCTCAATGATAGGGGAATTCTCATATTTGCTCCATCACTGGTCTTAACTGATTCACACACCAATCACAACTTTGGCCTACACAAATGAAAACCTTGATTAAACCTCATTCTCTTTTTAACTTCTTTTGAAGAAAAACCTAATCATGCTGCGCAAAAACTAATGGATCCATAAATTAAAAAAGGACATTAAATAGTTTAAATAAACATCATGAACAGAAGTGAGTCATCACAAGAAACACAAGTTGAAAAAAATAATCGTATACATCAGCAGAATATTACATATACAAGTATTGGGAACAAAAACATATTCATCAGCAAATTTTCTGGGTGTAAAGGATTTCTCTATGATCTTATCAGGCTTCTGTAGACTCAATTTCACAATATAAAAACAAACAGCTGGAGAGAGCGAGAGAGAGAGAAAGAGAGAGAGAGAGAGAGAGAGTACTGGAAAAAAAACGTGATGAGGATAATTAAATTTCTAAGGTCTTACCTGGATCCAAATGTCCCACTCTTTTGAGATTGCGGCTTCCATCAACATAGGAGTGGAAGCCAACTTGTCTGGTAGAAGAGAGAGGAAAACACAAAATTCTTATACAATGATAGCTGTAGTTCTCATAAAGGGACTAATAAACCAGGCTTAGAAAAGACCCACCATTTGTTTCGGTACTTAAATGCATATAATAGCACAAGACAAGGGCAATGACCCGATGACCTCTCAAGGGCAATGCCCTAACTAAAAGTGGAGACGCCGATATAGCCGATAGCGGCTGAGCTTAATCAGGCATACGTACGAGGCATTGAGCTGATTTTACGGACACTCGCCGATATTGAAACACGGACAAGAAGGGAGAATGAACAAGTAGCAATATTGTAACAGCGGACCTTGGCTTTCTTCACGGCCGTTTCGAGCGGAGTTTGACCACGATTCTTGCACAAAATCAGCACCACCGCGGGTGCAAGCTGCGCCGTCGCGGGTCCAAGCCCAATACTAACGCTGCCGCAGATTTCCGCGGAAAACTTTCCATCCTGTAAGAGCTAAAAAAAAGACTTAATTAAGACTTTATTTCTGTTTGTTGAATGCCAAGGTTCGTTGAGTCCATGGTGGCTGGATACAAAGGTCACAACAGGAAGTGCTGTAAACCTTTCAGTATCAAGATAAAGTAATACTGTAAAGGACTTCTCAATTTCTACTGGTAATGATTTATTCGCTGCTCACTGTCTTGTTTGTTAAAATAAAGCGGCTAAAAAAATGAAACTTACCAAATTATAGTAGTATGCAATGTTCAACAAAAAATATTCGTCATGGTGCTGCACAAATTGCCTAAGTCAGACTTAGGCACAATGTGAACTGATATATGGGCCAATAGCCCATACACTCCCCCACACAACTGTAATAAAATTTTTCAAAGGTGCTGATAAATAACAATAAAATTAAAAAGAAACCAGTCAGAGTTCATTATGCCTAAGTCAAAAAATGACTTAGGCAAAACGTCTTCTTGTGTACTTTTTTCTTAAGTCAGACTTACGCAAAATGTACCCTAGACTTTGCTAGGACACAAATTACCTAAGTCAGGTGAAGTGAGGTAACGATTGCCTAAGTCATCATCATTGTTATGCTTTCTTTGTTCGCTTGCTTTCTCTGTATGTAAATACTACTGTATCGATACTTCCTCGACACTTTGTTGACAAAACCTTTTGACTTTTTGATCCTTTAGACACATTTGAAACGATGAAGAAAATATTGCGGGATTTTACAATTGACAAACAAGATAAATATACTTATACTTTTTGTATATTTAAGAAATCAAAGCCCCTGACACCTGGGTAAAAAAAAGTTAGGCAAACATCAAGACTGTTTGGGAAAGAGTACACTAGCAGAGAGCAGAAGAAAATACTCGCATTATGGGGTCTGCTTACGATGTTCACCATCGAAGAGGAGGAAAGAAACTTTCTCAGACACTGGCTCAACAGTATACCAACAGTACAGTCCCACTACCGTCGGAAAAGAGGACAGAAACTTTCTGATACACTGGCTCAACAGTATACCAACATTACCGTCCATACACTGGCTCAACAGTATACCAACAGTACCGTCCATACACTGGCTGAACAGTATATCAACAGTACCGTCCATACACTGGCTGAACAGTATATCAACAGTACTGTCCCACTACCGTCGGAGAAGAGGACAGAAACTTTGTGATACACTGGCTCAACAGTATACCAACAGTACCATCCACACACTTGCTTAACAGTATACCAACAGTACCGTCCATACACTGGCTCAACAGTATACCAACAGTATCGTCCATACACTGGCTCGACATTATACCAACAGAACCGTCCATATACTGGCTCAACAGTAAACCAACAGAACTGTCCCACTACCGTCGGAGAAGAGGACAGAAACTTTGTGATACACTGGCTCAACAATATACCAACAGTACCGTCCACACACTTGCTTAACAGTAAACCAACAGTACCGTCCATACACTGGCTGAACAGTATACCAACAGTACCGTCCATACACTGGCTCAACAGTATACCAACAGTACCATCCACACACTTGCTTAACAGTATACCAACAGTATCGTCCATACACTGGCTCAACAGCATACCAACAGTACTGTCCATACACTGGCTGAACAGTATACCAACAGTATCGTCCATAAACTGGCTCAACAGTATACCAACAGTATCGTCCATACACTGGCTCAACAGTAAACCAACAGTACCGTCCATACACTGGCTCAACAGTATACCAACAGTACTGTCCCACTACCATCGGAAAAGAGGACAGAAACTTTCTGATACACTGGCTCAACAGTATACAACAAGACCGACCATACATTGCCTCAAAAATATACCAACAGTACCGTCCATATACTGGCTCAACAGTATACCAACAGTACGGTTCAGCTCCTGTCGGAATCAAAAAAGGTATGAAAAGATGAAGTTCCAGTGGCCAGGTAAAAGTATGAGAGAGCTTAATCGCGATTATCAAGAATCATGCCTGGACAGTCAAAGAAGAGCAGTTGGGTGGAAGCTATTCAATGAAGCATTTCTCGTACAGAAGCCTTTGATCTTCATAGCATCTTCATACCCCGAAAAGATCAATGCGATGTCTACATCAGTTCCAAATGAGGACACATATCAAATGAAATGCACAAGAGGCACACCGAGAGAAAAAAAACGCTGCTCAACAAGAGAAAGAGAAGGGGAAGACTGAAAGTGACATAGAGACATCTGTTTGGACAATGGATCTACAGTCTGTTCTTACCTGTCCAAAAACATAAGCCAGTGCAATGTACTATAAAACTAAATTGGTAGTGCACAACATGAAATGCTATTAGCTCAAGTCCAAACGGCCTTCAACTAGGTTTTTTATAAGATAAATGTACAAAATGTCAGGTCACATTTTTGCTTACCTACACTACAAACATTTCAGATATGTTTGTAATGGCAACCCTGCTACAACGAAGCTCATCATTTTCTCTGATGAATGCGGATACCAAAATAAATGTACAAATGTGGCTTATGCTTCCTTTCTTAAGCTTACTACTGGGCAGGATGTCACCATTGAGCAAAAAGTCTTGGTATCTGGACACACACAGATGGAGTGTGATTTTATCCACAGTGTTGTGGGGAGAAAGCTCGAAGGATAAGACATTAATTATGTCCCAAGTGACTTGATGGTGGCTATAGAGTTGGCTTGGCAGCATCTGTTTCCTTACAAAGTAAAAGATGTCTAATAGTCAGAAGCTATCAAACTTTCATCATAGTTTGTTAAGTCAATCAGACGCGGGAAAAAACGCGAGGACCCCACTATCTCCGCTGTGTGTGGATATAAATATGAACCACAAATCTACTACAAGCTACAATGGTCAGACGACTGGGCATAGTTCCATGCAGGATTTCACCTAAAGAAATGGCCTTCTAAACCAGCTATCACAACTAAGAACTTTCAACATGAGAGCAGTACTACACCGGGGTGCTTATGACTATTATCTCAGTCTGCTATATCAATAATATATATTGTTAATTGTCGTCAATTCCAGCAACAAATGGAAGAGTTGCTTTTCATTCTGTAGAAAATACATGTTACCAAATGTCAATTCTAGGGTGCAAAAAAATTTTTAATCCAAATAAAGCATGGTATGAAAATCTGGAACATTGTAAGTTGTCAATAAAGGAGATATTTTGCAGTTACTGTTCGAATCTTGCTTGTGGCAAGTGGACGTTTTGTCCTTTAGAAAGGCTATTTCCACACATTTCTTCACCTCACTCATGCGTTAAAGGAGTACCAGACTATAGGCAGAATGCTAGAATGATATGCTTTATTTGCTGCTCCTCTGTGAGTTTACAAGGTACTTTGGTTGACAATAGCCTGCCGGGGTACCCATGCAAAGCGCTAAGAGAATATTAGTGGATAAGCCCTATATAAAAACGCTCTTTACTTTAAAAGTTAAAACTACAGTGGCGTCCTTTTAAGATACACCCCTCTAAGTCTTTTTTATTTTTTATCCAATGTTATCCAATGTTTATCCATTGTAAAGAAAATAACGAAACAGGGCCAAAAAAATCAAGTTTACATTCAAATTTTATCTCAAACAGGGTTTATCTTTAACAGGCTTCACTGCATAATACAATAAAAAATTGAAAAGGTCGAAAACCCTACTCTGCCAAACTTCAGAACCAGTTATTTTAAATAAAATGGAAAGTTCTGCAAGATTCAGAACAATTGTGCAGATTTGTTAAAGAAATGTGCCTATTCCACATTACATGTAATATAGAGAACAAATAGAAAATTTCTTGGAACACAAATTGCCTAAGTCATAAATAGCAAATTACATATTGCCTAAGTCTTCTACAAATTGCCTAAGTCATTTATATCCCATAATTTTAAAATATAGCCAAAACTTTTAATGTCAGATCAATACTGACACATATCTAAAACTGTGTGCCAATTTTCAGCACTATTGAGCAATAACTGACAAAATGGGAATGTTTTTTAAGGTTTTCTCGATTTGGACAAAAATGACTTAGGCACTTTGTGCAGCACCATGACGATATATAGGCCAAGATATAGGCTAGCTGTTCAATTTTAACTAATTGCCTATTTTCATCCATCTAGTTTGGTAGTCCCTTCCATTTTAATTTAGTTTACCCTTACAATTCATACACTGCCTGAAAAGTGAAAAGCAAAATAAAAATAAAAAAGGGTTTTCATACAACACCTAATCCGCCGGATGCTTTAAGTACATTATATGGATTCTTGATTGGCCATTAAAAACCAAATTACCCTCTGAACACACAGAGGAACAGTAGTTAAAGCCCATTACTCTAGTACACTGACAATATCTTTCACTGCCTGTAGTCGGGTACTCATTTAGCGCTTAAGTGTCGTGAAGAAATATGTGTAAATAGCCTGCAGCGACTTGACACTTGCAAGGCCCTATCAAAGTTGAGTGTCTACCACTACATCATTTCCAAAGAAATAGTTTGAACATCAATTGTAAAACTTTTTTTTTCCCTCTACTGTCAAACAAATAAGAAACAAAAGAACTTACTTTTCAAACATGGGATTTCTGCTGCAAGAGATGGAAAACTGAGCCTGAAGGAAAAAAAAAAAACACATTATAAATTTCAACACCTGGCGTATCTTGTAAAGCATAAGAATTGCAGTCAACACTGCCTAAATCGATCTTCAGGGGACACAACCAATAGTATCGACTGGGGTGAAAAATTGAGTTATCTATAAACATCCTAATGGTACACAGAAAAAAAGAACCAAGTTGACTGAACGTTGACCCAAGCCAAGTAGGCTGTGCGTACTGGCTCCAGTACTCTGAAGTTCACATTTTAGTCAGGGATGCCACTCAAATATTAGGAAAACAACTGAAAACGTTGCCGCTATGTTGCTTCCACACAAACCAAAGTGTCATTTGGTAGCGATGAATTGTCCTTGTTCACAGGATCAATCTTATTCAAATTTGTGAGTTTAATCAGTTTCTGAGGCTTAAACAAAATCAACACAAAATAACTGAAAAATGGTATGCCTACTATCTGTTGAGTATTTTTCAAAGGCATTTCAGCACATGATCCGACAAAGATAAGACGCACTCATGGTAGCTGTGTAGAGAGGTTACTCCGGAATTTTCGCTAACTTTTTGGTGTTTAAATGGTCTCAATTTTCAAGTATGTGTTCTTAAGTTAAGTTTAGGAGTTAAGCCTCAACGATAATACCTCACATTTTGGGAAAAGATGACCGAATGCAATTTGTATGTAACCTTCTCCTACTTTGAGCCTAGACGTATTTAAAAGAGAAAAAAATCCTTCACTCCTTAGGTACATCAGAATAAACTCAATGATCCACTGGATTTGCGGGCGAAGAATAGAAATATGATAATACTAGAATAGATTGACCAATCACTAAACTAGTCTCATTGAATTCGAGCTGGGAAATTAGTCAATTTATTCTGGCAGCTCTGAGTTAAATTAGCAAGAAAAACTAAAAACTCTTCTCTACCTTGTCAGATCTCAATATTCACAACATAGATCACTTAAAACTCCATTAACCAACAAATACTGCGCATCAAATACATTGGCATTGAAGCTGCTTTTGTTATCAGGGCTGAGAACACCCAAAACCAAAAAAAAAAAAAACTGAAAGCCAGGGAGGGGCCCTATCTAGGAAAGTCCTCGGCAAGACAATCAAAATAAGAAGGCCCTGCAGAAAACCGATGTACGAGTGTTGTATTGATCTAACTCATATTGTATTTTAGAACACTTAAGACAAAGTAGAATTGAAAACCCATTTCAACCAGTGGACCGGCCCTCTCAAGATCCAATGTTAAACACAGGGACTGTGAAAAGTAATCACACCCAGTGAATCTGGCGGTCTCGTTCAATGGGCATGCTTTGAGAAGTAAAGGAATAGAAAGTTTTTTAAAAAAAAGGGTTTTGGAGGTGTTTTCACCCCATTTTCTAGGAACGTTTAGCCATTGGTTATTTTTAATACATGTACTTATTTAACTTTGTACTGGCTAAATAAACTTCAATTGAATTGAATTGAAAAGCTAAAGACTGCCACCCAGTACCTACAACTAAAAATAAAGGCAGGACATAAACTTTACTGGTTAAATTTAATAAAAGTTTTACATTCTCGTGATAGGCTTGCATAAGATCTCGCCTCCGGTCTGAGTCGTAGACGGTAAAATAATCCTTGATGAAAGCCACAACCAGGTTCTTAATGTCGTCGTTCATGAAATAGCTGCCCTGAAACATGAGAAAACATCAAACCGTTTACACAATCAATTCAACCAATACCAGATGTAATCTTTTCAACATTTAACAACGTTCATCAGTCTAGGGAGACAGTTACAAACCTGAAACTCATCAACACGGCCAAAATACTATAGTATAGGGTGGTCCAATCTATGTATTAACATTCTATCCAAATAACTTTTTAAATTCAACTCAATTCAATTCAATAGTTTTAATAGAACAGAGGCGAATTCATCAATATGCATGTAGAATAACATTCGATCTTCAGGTATCGTTTTCAAGTATAATTAACAAGTACAATCACCAATTATATATACACACGCTCGCGCTACGCAGCTGGAAAACTCTCATTCACGTGACACCGAGCTCCAAAACTTCTTCGGGTTAGTTCTACTAAGAAAGACGTATGTATTAGCTTCGTGTCTATAATACTGTTTTCTTTTCCTACGGCACACACTCTTGTATTTACTTCAAGCTCGACACATGTCAGTTCTCGCTTCGTCAGTCCCCTTCTCCAAGAAACGCAATTGAAACTCTTTAAACTTAGATTTTTCTTTTGCACAGTCTAAATCAAACCATTTAGCTCCCGTATATCCTCCTCCACCTCTGTAGCTAATACTATTCCTATCTGTTGAAAAATGGGTACAGTGATATTTGCCTGCGTCAAGGAAAATATTATTAAGGCTGTTCGTACACTCCTCTAACACACAGGTGTCTGCGTTTTCTTTTAGTTTTTCCGTCATGTCCCTCATAATATTAGTAGCTTCAATACTAGAAATAGTCTCAACAAAATTTGTTTTGAACTCCTCTCTCCATTTGAAAATCTTTTTATCACCTACCCGCTCTCCTTCTCCCCATCTACCCTCCTGTTCAACATTACCACCCCTTTTTAATTGAAAGGTGACGGGACAATGGTCCGAAAATTCGCAGCAGGTTTCTACAGCACAATTAGTGACATACTCAAGAGCTCCCCTACAACACAATACGTAGTCAATAGTACTTGCACCTCGTGAACAATGGTAAGTATGCGCCCCCACCCGCTCTCCCATTCAAAATAATCAGATCCGAGGTTTCACATAGTTGAAGTAGTTTCCCTCCATAATCGTTGACATCGGTGGTCCAATCTATGTATTAACATTCTATCCAAATAGCTTTTTAAAAGCTCACCCATTTCATACACGTTTAGCACAGTTCTTGAAATCAGTTT
The DNA here is from genome assembly GCA_019649035.1 of Elysia marginata. Lineage (NCBI taxonomy): Eukaryota > Metazoa > Mollusca > Gastropoda > Plakobranchidae > Elysia > Elysia marginata. The sequence continues at coordinate 62,517 of BMAT01005449.1, read as the reverse complement.
ATCTTAATGTACGCATATGGTCTATACGTGGAAAGATACTAGCAATGACAATATTTCACCCATGAACAGTCGGCTTCTCGCAATTAAAGATTACAGCGTAAAAATTTTCAGCAAAATAAGACCAACCTGGGATTCTGGTAGTTTTAACTCCGTGTCAAGGTCAAAGGTTATCGGAGGGGGCAACTCTGTGCCGTCCTGGGAACGAAAAAAAACAACAAAATTCTTACAATTCGCAACAACTCTTGCGTAGCATATATGTCATATTGAACAAGCCTCTTTTGTGATGTGAATACCCATCTGGATTCTCAACATTCTTTGAAAAAGACTTCAACATTGGAATAGCTGATAGACTTGAATTAATTGTTGCAAAGCATTTGATGTATACAAAAATTTAAGCTTTCTTTATTTTTGTTTAAATCTAAAATATAATCCACACATTTTCTTTTTTATAACTATATATAAAAAAGTGGCATCAAAGAGGTGAATTTGCAGCAGCAGACGTGAACCCAGACTGCCTGACTTCAGTTTTGAGACCACTGTGTGTGTCCCGCTGAAAAAGTTATAAATACAAGAAACACACGGATAAGGCCGAGCATGTTGAGTGTCCAAACCCTAGAGGTCAGTTGGATGTTGATAAAGTCAGAAAACACCATTAATTCAACCCCTAGAGGTCAGTTGGATGTTGGAAAAGTCAGAAAACACCATTAATTCCTCTTTGTTTTAATATTTCAGATCAACAGAAGTTTTAAACATCTTACGTAGCGCAAAATCTCGATAATTTCATGCACTTTATCTCAACGTTTGAAGGCTGAGAAAAATGAATTGTTACAGATCCCAGAGCCTTGTAAAGTGAGAAGCGCGACATCAGACTCGTTTGGACTGGCTGAGAGAGGTAGTATCAGTCTCGTCCTTTCCCAGAATGCCGTACAGCTAGACGGTGATAGTTTGTGGCAAGCTAACATGTTAAACTAAAGTTGAGCATACTGCAGCTAAATCACTGTTCT
>BMAT01005439.1:52956-65885 GCA_019649035.1 Elysia marginata | reverse complement strand
GAATTTGAATATAATTAAAATGGGTTGTGAAATAAATGCTGTAATTTTTAAAAATTGAAGAAATAGGCATGAAAAATTCCTTAAGATTGTGTAAGGTTTGATAAAGAGGGTAACATACAATTATCCTGTTGTTTTCCTTAAAATTTTTTATGATGGTTATCAATGTTTTAAATTGTGGTAACAAATTGCAGAGAGGCTTTTTTGCGATGAGCGTGAAAAATCAGTGGATTGAACCACATCTGAGTGGCAGCCCTGGATTCAAGAGATAGTAGTTTTGAAGTTCTGAAACATTTTAAAATCTAAAATCAATATCTACATTTGTATTTCTGCCATTTGGAACAGAGAATGTACTACCCCCATCAAAGTCTAGCAAGCATGAGATTTATGGTTTGTATGAATCAGTTGGGAAGGCATTGGTTTAGCTTATAATTCCTATTTTTTACAAATTTGCCTCCCAGGCGGACTTTGCCAACAAATTTGTCGGTGGGGGAGTTTTGGGCCATGGCCTAGTCCAGGAGGAAATACGCTTTGTGATTTGTCCAGAGATGATCTTGTCTCGTCTCTTCACTCCAATGCTGAAGGACAATGAGGTTCTTTTTATGACAGGTGAGAGATTAATTCTTTTTTTTTTTTAATTGAAAATGGAAAAGAAGACGAGTGACTTATTTTTGGCCTTCAGACCAAATTGATATAATGAGCAGCAGCCATGTTTATGACCATGTTGACCTGGCTAGATTGGGACCATAGTGAAGATTGCAGTTAATATAATTATGTATAAAATTGAAGTAACTTTTCTCTTGCATTATCTTCATAAAATCAATAGTCTACTAGTTTTATATGATTTTATATTGATTTTTAGGAAATATGACATTTTTCTCTTCCATTATAATCATTTTACTTTAAGATGAGAAACAGGCAATTGTCATTGTTAAAAAAACCTTTTACACCTGATTCAAACAGAGAGAATTGAATAAATATGTTATAATACAATTGCTCTTTTTATAATCACAAGCTTGAAAAGAAACATAAATGCAATTGATAGAACAAAAAAGGCGTTGATTATTGATTTATACGAGAGAAAAACAAGGAAGAAAAAAAAAGACATTTGAAATAAAATACATAATAAATAAACATTCATAATTTTAAAGATACTTCAATGACAATTTCAGTATAGGAATATTTTTTCAGTCTTTAAGCCTGACATGATATCACGCCTAACATGTCACCCAACCTCTTATCTCAGGCTCATATTTTTTTTTTGGTCTTTCCAAAAATTTATTGATTTTAAGTAGATGCAAATCTTTTAATTTCCTGACAGGTTGTGAGCGCTTCAATGATTACACGGGCTACTCTGACAGTTTTGAGTATGCCGGAGACTACGTAGATCGTACACAAAGGTACAGCAAGATGTTGCCCGTACTGTAAATTGGGAATGAGAATAGAGCACAAAGTTTTTGTTCTTGCCCGCAAGCAATTGACTTTAAAAAGGGAGTTTTCAAACAGAAATGGTAATTTGTGCTCTAATCTCGTTCCCAATAGTGCAAGTGTCTGAATGGATGGAGACATGGTGAATGAATGAAGGAGAGAAATGGTGAAAGAGAAAGTGGGTGTACATGGGTGATGGCGAGTAAATTAGTGAAGCCATAATTAAGGCCATGTCCTTTTTTGTGTTTAATTTATTTTACAACTGTTTGGATTCATCTTTTATCCAAGGTAGATAAATAAGTTATATGGTTACTCTTTTGTGAAGAAGATGAAAGTAAACGCGGGAAATAGCGGGTGGCTGGGTAAGAGAAAATAAGAGATGGAGGAAGAGAGGAGGATGTGCCGAGTGCTGAAGACTGCTCAAACTTAGCCCATTCCGTTACTGGTGAGTGTTGCAACTGAATTCAAACTCTGTACATCTTTCCTGTATTTGGCTCTCTTTGCTTTACTTGACTCTCTAGCATTTAGTATAGCTCTCCATAAAACTGTATGCAAGGGCCATTGAAAAAAGCATCAATAATTATTTCAGAGACGCCTGGGGTCGAAAATGCACAGAGGTTGTTGCCATGGATGCATTGCATTTTCGTACGTCTGAAAGCCAGTTTGAGGAGAGCAAAATTGTTCGTGAACTCAATAAGGTAACTTTTCTTTTACCAGAGCTAAATGTGAAGGAATCTTCCTTTTTTCTCATTTTAAATCTGTTATCTTTGCCTAGGTATAGCAGGCCCAAATTTAGATACAGCGGGAGAAATAGAGCAAGCTATAAAAAAATTAGAGTAAGAATAAAGGGAAAAACCTTTCCATAACAGCGGTAAGCAAAGCATACATAAGACCTAGGGGCCTATGAAGGCTTGGTTTGCACTGCTAAGTTTGAAAGTGTCCTTGTTTGTTCAGGCCTAGTTCAAAAATCAATGAGCATTGTATGGTGAAGTGAGAGGGGAGCTGAGTGTGGCATTGTCATTGGCCTGTCCAGTGCAGTGAGAGGCAATGTAGGCATAGAGCGAGATGATACATCTATCTAGAATAATGTTTTCAAAGCTTCTCGTAACCATTGATAAAATGGTATGAATGAGGGATGTGGGTAAAGGAGGGATGGAAGGGGAAATTAGCGATGGGTGAGGTGAGACCCGTTATGTACATAGACGAAGGTAAAATCAACAGAGAATAGCCAGGTGTGTTGTTCATTCTGTTCATATTTTTTTAATCATCGCCATTGCTGGTATTCAGGCACATGTGATCACTTGAATAGTAAAGTTTAATTCCACTAGGTCTTACTTTATAGGAGGCCTACACAACTTATCAAGACTGAAGAAAAGATAGCTTCTAATGAGGAGAAATGATTTTCACTCTATAAAAAGGCTGTGATAGTCAACATAGTTGACAAAATGAGAAAGATGAAAAATTTGCAGGGATTGCAACACTTAATTTAGAATGCTGTATATCTTTTTGAGCAAGTGATAAAGAAACCGTGATGTCAGCTGTCAAAAGATGGCATTCCTACTGAAGGAAAATGCCTACTGCTGCATTTTTCTTCTGGAATAAAAAAAATCCTCCTGTAGTCATGCTCTACTCAAATGGAAACATGAATTTCAAGGGGAAAACCCATTGAAGTGATCACATGATCATCACACAATAAACAAGTGATTTCTATTTTAAACATACACACAATATGTATTTTGAGAACACTCCATTCAGGACCTCATACTGGAACACAAAGCATGAGGCATCTCACTTAGGACAAAGCTGTATAAGTTGAACTTAACACTTGGTAGAATCTATATTAATCTAATTTTTTGGCTAAATATTATTTTTCATCGCTAAATGTTGTCATAGGTTTTAGCTTTATAAGTGTGGGTTTTTTTTTCATATTGATGCAATGGGTCTCCTTTAAAAACATGGCTACAAATCTGTTTCAATATCCTGAAAGTTTATGGTCTTGTAAAGAGACATTCTCTTTTTTAACACTATGTCCCTGCGTTTAACCTCTTTCCGCTTGCCCCTTACTTTCCTCTTTTTATAGTTAAAGCTAAACCTACTTCAATCAGAAAGCCTCTAAGTTATCATTGCTGAAGGTGGTAAGGCAGTGTATAAAGATTTTGCATAGCTATAATTTTTTTTTAATCCTCATTCTGCTTTCCTGTATTTACCTTAAAACTTTTCAGTCATCTTTTAATGGAAAGAGTGGTGCTATTTCTCCACATCTCTTGCCTTTGTTCTCAGGCATATTGTGCATTTCAAGGGACAGAATTCACCTCCAACCTACCTGCTGTATGCACAGGAAATTGGGGTTGTGGTGCTTTCAAGGGAGATAAACATCTCAAAGGTTTGGAAAAATTAATTTTTAGATCTGAAATTTGTTAAAATGGAGGAAAACTTTAATTCCAAAAAGTCTGGAAACAAAGGTAGTCTCAATTGAAAAAAAATCCTCTCTTTTCCCTCAGCACGTTTTATCTTGAGAAAGCATTATGACGTCTATGGAAATAAAACTGTCCATTTCAGCACGGGCCCAAGGATCAGTTCTGCCAATGGAAACATAACATAAACAAAAGCTGATGAAAAGCCCCAGCATAATTGAAATATGGGCGGATTTGATTATCACATTTCATTATGACAAAAACATTTTAAATTAATCTAAGATTAATAGGAACAGTTCATCTTGATAAATAGTTTTGAAAAGTTATCCGAATTGCTTGAATGAAGCAGGAGCCTTTACAATTACTATTTACTTAAAAACAAAATATTTTAGTTGCAAGGAGAATATATGAAAGAAAGAGTAAAAATGATTGCTGGAGATCCCTTCTTTCCATAGTTCAAAGAAAATTAATGAGATGTATGATGCAGCTTAAGCAAGCAAGATCATCTAGTTTAACTAAAGCTCTTTTAGTTACTGCACTGTTTTGTTTTTTTTTGGTTTTTTTTTGCTTTTTCCTTGTGCGAATATGTCAAGATTTGCCCCTAAAAGTATCCTGATGATTATTGTTTTGTTTTTTTTTCAAACAGCTCTGATTCAAATTATGGCAGCTACAATGGCAGGGAGGCAGGTGTGTTATTTCACATTCGGTGATGAGACTCTGCAGAAAGAACTAGTACAAATACACGGAATGCTGTGTAAAAATTACATCACAGTCAGTAAGTTGACCTTTCTGATCTAGATTCTTCACAAAAGTTCTTGAAGGAAGGCTACCATTGTATTCATGAAACGGGAAAAAAGGAATATTCACAATTGTGTAGTGGTCATACAAAATAAATGAAATGGCAAGAATTTTGTGATATAAAGGACAGCTTCCTTTGATTGGCGTTTTTTTTTTTTTTTAGAGTTATTCGTGAATTACAAAGTTTCAGATATAAGGATTCAGTGGTATTCATTGATGTTGAGGCAAACCACATGTAATGATTTTCCAAACTTTCATGGCTGGTTCAGCACACCAATCAGTTGTGTCTTATTTTGAACAATAGTTTAAATGATTTTATGGTTGTGTATACACAGATTTTTCATGAAGTTTCAGAATACATTGTGAAATATTTTAGTCAAATTGTCTGCCATCAAAGAAATGTCTATTTTCTCAAATGAAGTGCTGAAAGAGCTTCAATACAAGCTACAAGAGCTAAACCCTATCTGTGCGTCTTGTTTTACTATTTTACTTTTTAGGGGTAAATGTGTATCCCCATACTTTAAATAGGGAAAATCAGCGGGGTTTACAGGGATATCAAACTTACCTGCATTCATTTTTTTATTAGGGTGGGTTTCAGAAATGCCCCCTGGTCAGTATAATTCAATTTCTTTTCTTTTTCTTGAGCAAAAAAAATGTTCTTCTGTTAAAAACGATTTTTCTAGGAATACTGAGAAGCTCTAAGAAAATTCCAGTGACAACTATTTTTAAACAAAGGAAAACTAACATTGGGGTAATATTTTTAATCTGTACGTACAGATAGGGTTAAAGTGAATTGAAACCTACTTCAAATGTAATATTTGGGCTGAGATAATCAGCGCAAAAAAAATCATGTCCAAAATGTAAACATATTTAGTCCTTACTCTGAAAGAAATGAATTAACTGCTCCAGTGTAACAATAAGACATGATTTTGAATATAGGATAATGCTTTAAAGGGCTTCTAAAGAAATTAGTAATACAAAAACCAGACATGGAAAAGCACCCAGTGTTCATACAGCAAGAAGAAATCTTGACATATTTTTTATTCAATTTAAAGTAGACAAGTTTTAGCTTGTTATCTGCACTTTAAGAGAGAGACAAGAATCACAAGTATTTAGTTTACTTACAGTTACAAGAGACCTCTAGCAGTTTTGAGTTGAAAAATGATAATTTTGCACAGGAAAAAAAAGTTGTAATTTTTTTTTCAGTATTATACTACTGGTTTTAGATCTTGATACTTACTATAATCGTAAGTAACTGTTTGAATGTTGCATTTTCCCAGAGGAACTGTACAAGCTCATCAGTGAGTACAGCCACAGAGTTATAAACAAGAAACAGAAGTATTGGGAGGCCAACATTCAGACTCTGTTTGAGTATATTGCAAACACTCTTGGAGAGCCACTCACGACAAGGGCTGGATCATCATTTGAATACTCAGCAGATAATTTTGAATCCCAGGGCTCGGATACCTCCATGCATTATGATTGGGAAGACTTCAAAGCAAGCACGCCTTGAATTTTAGGACATTGTGTGGGGGAAAAAGTTTCAGATTATCTGTGATATCTATATAATTTTTTTTTTTCGGGCCAGTGTTAGTCCAACAAAACCTTGTTTGTTCCTGATACTTTTGAACAAGACTTGCAATTCATTCATAGTTAGTTTCCAAGGTGTCTAAACTTATAGTAATTGTCACAGGTCTCAAGTCTTTTCCTGACCTTTTTCTTCTCCATTGTGCTGCTAAAGGAAGTTTTATCAGTAAACTTTGTTTGGCTGAGGAAATGAGTTGCTTTGTTTTTTTTTGTTTTTTTTTTACTTAGACCTCATAGATCTAGTCTTGTGAATGAAACTTTCTAAATGACTTTGACAGCTATTGATACATTTCGGGGCAACTTGTGGCAGACATGGCTAAGTAAAAGCATTTTTTTTTTAACCTGATTGTGTGAGAACTTAAGAAATGTAAAGGGGCAGCATTCTGGCTTTGTGTCAGGTTACTAGCCTCAAACCTTTATAATTGTAAAACTTTCCCACACACAAAGGTGATAGCTCTGCCCAGTAGGCAAACCATGAAATAAAGAATCGTGAGTATTTTGATTCTTCTATCACAGTGACCATCACCTTCATGTCTTTTTTATTTATTCCTGTCTCTTCTGTCAAATTCTGACTTGTCACTTCAATCTAATTGATTTTTGTTTACATAAAATTAAAAAGGTCTATCGCTCTCCTACTCAAATAATATTGCCAGGGTGTATTTTTGACACTTTCATCATAAAAAGTAGGCATTTCCATGGTTTTTGAAACTATTTACAGATCCCTTAGACTGAAACTTTATAAAACTTTTTTTGTTTTGAAAAAGCCTATACCATGTTGTTATTGCGTTTCTATATTTTATTTATCGCAGAACACTTAAAAAAAAAACCAGCTTTTTCATGCCTCTCAATTTTATTCTAGGAACTGTGCCTTAAACCTCAAATTAGAATTCATAAACAGAATGATCCGTCTCATGTTTGAGAATGTCTTATCTAGATAGGTCTTTGCCACAAAAAGTATAAGTCCAGAAACATAATATGTACATAACCTTTTTTGTTAACTTAAACTTAAAGTAAACCCTTTCATTTTTTGTGTTCTTTTGTATTTGTAGCTAGAAATATTTTTGTAATAGTTTTGCAACTTAATTTTGTTTAACTGCTTGTATTGCTGCCAGGGACAAACCAAGTACCGTATCTGCAGTGTAAACAGTATGAAAGATACTGCACTTGGTTTGTCCACGGCAAAGTGAATGTTAATTTGGAATTTGACGTTATACCGGAACTTCATAGTGACCGATACAGTACCAACTGAAACAAATCAGTTTAAGTCTTTCCAGGCTAAATGCCCCCAGAGAACCCTAGTCTCCAGTCTAGGGATGGCTAGGATTCATGATACCCTGTGTCTAAACAAAGGGAAGTCACTCTAAATGAAAACTGACACCGTTTTTTAAAAGCAGATTTTCTACCAGAAAAAAAATTTTTTGTACAGGGAAAAAAATACTGTTATATAGAGAAATGGATGAACTTAAGAAAAATGTATACATTTGTATGGTTTTGTCGTCAATTATATCGGAAAAAAATTATTAAAGATGGATGATTGAATTTTTCGCTCTATTTTCTTCTAGTTTTTTTTGTTTTGTGAACTGAAAATCAATCAAAAAAGATTAAATGAACAAAGCAAAAGGTTGAAGGTGCTAGAGTAGAAGATATAGAAAAAAGAAAGTTTCTTTAGAGTGAAGGTGGTTAAAACAAGAGTTGACGCAAGATCTTCCAAAAGATTTGGGGCCTTGAAAAAGGCCGTTGGTGAAGAGAGATGGAGTTGTGTACAGCTGTTTGTTGTTTCACTTCAGGTTCTCGTGGTACTTGGAGTAGCAGTGACCATGGTGTAGATGTACATTGCATAGTTTGCATCCATATACAGTTTCTCTTGTGCGTCCGCTTGGCATTTTATCACCATTTTGAGCACATTGGTAGCAACGGCGTTTCCTCGCTGGCATTCTGCTGAGCATATAGCCGGGGCTGTATGGGTTGCATGTTCCTCTCACTGATGGTGTGTCAGGAACTGTGGCTGGTCTTTGGGGAGTCGTGCTCTCTGTCGCTGTGAGTAAAGATTTTGCGAGCTTTGTGCGGAACATCAGATGATTCCCTGCGACTGACGTCCTTCCGTCTCCAGGCCTTGCTCGCTTCATCAAGATGAAGGAATTAACGATGGAGATCTGGATCATATAGTTGAATAAATATCTCCACCATTTTGTCCCGGGGCGTCCAACAGTGTAGTACGCTCGATACTGATCGTTAAGATCAACACCAAACATGGCCGAGTTGTACTTGACGACAGGTGCTGGCACTTGGACATCAATCACGCCATGTTTTGACCTGCGCTGCACAGGAACGATTTTTGGGTCCGAGTTAGTTGACAGGATGTTAACTTGTCGTTTGTCTGTCCACTGCACCGCAACCAGCTGGCCTTTCTGTTTCATTTTGACCTCTCCAGGCTTCTGTTTTTGACTTGGCAGGTCTAATGGTACTGCAGCATGTTGTCTTCTCCTTCAGTAAATCCTCAGCAAGTTTGACTGACGAAAAAAAGTTGTCAATAAAGACAGCATGATTTTTACCGAGATGGTTTTGCACCATATTAGTCACCACTTGGTGTCCTTGTCCATGCTCGGTTGGTTGATGATTGCCATTCTTTCCGGTGTAAACTTGGAAGTTCAGCAAGTACCCAGACTCTGCCTCTGCGCAACACCAGATTTTGAAACCCCAAGGAGTTGGCTTGTTCTTTATATATTGCTTGAAGCTGATGCGACCAGTGAATGCTACCATATCCTCGTCTACAGAGAGATTCTGTTTAGGTTTGTACACTGTAGAGCAAACACTGCAAACATGGTCAAGCAGGGGTCTGACTTTGTAGAGAGGATCGTAGTTGTCTGCATTTCTTTCCAGCTGCTGCTCGGAGTTTGCCAGATGAAAGTACTGGTGAATTTTTGTGTATCGTTGACGACCCCACACATCAGCTATTGCTGGCACCCTCCAGTACGTATCATCAGACCAGTAGAGCTGAAATTCTGGTAGATCATGGTGTCCAAAGGTTATCAAGGTGTAGATATACTTCCTTATATCCAACATAGTAGCAGGCTTCCAGTAGGGATCATTCGCACCCTTTTTTCTTTGCTGCTGTTTCGCGTACTCGTTTGTTTCATCTACAAACATCTGTAGCATCCACTCCGGAAAAAAAAGTTTGAAGTAATCTAGAGGCTGGCTGTCCACAGGAAGATCGTGTACAGGTCCAGAAAATTCCCTAAACGGTTCGAGTTTATCAGCAATGTCCACCAAAACGTCGCTCCAATCGTTTTGTGGATCTAGATTTAGATCTAGGACTGGTCCTGGAGTCGCCGTAGATTCATTTCTGTCGCTACTGTTACTTGCCTCGTCATCGCTCATCTCACCAACTTCAATATCTGATTCTTCATTTGAATCTAGATTCTGTTCTATTGAAAGCGATTGAAGAAATTCAAACCTCATTAATGATTTAACGTCAGTACAGGTCTAGCTCGAACAGGACAACTCGACAAATGACTACTGACTAGTCAAGAAAATGGCGATGTTCGAGTGCCCACAGGCTGTAAACAAAAGCAGATAAAATTATGGGTTTTTTTATGACAAAGAGTTCCACTTTTTACCAATCCCATGAGTCAAAGGGCGAATGACGCTAACAACGAGATCTCGTTACTATAGGCGATTATAAACAACATGTCCGCAACGGACGCATTCGGTCGAATTAGCATGGAAGGGGGTAGAGCGCATTTGGTCGCATTGGCGTGGACGGGGATGGGGTGCATTCAGGCGCATTAGCCTGGAAAGACTTAAGAATGACCTTTTAGGTCGAGTTAGGTTACAAATTTATCTTATTCATTGAAAAGATTTTATAGTATGTAAAGGGATAAGCTTTACATGTTTGATTCTGCTTTGATACAGCAGCAAGACTAGTAATTAATCCTATTCACCGAAAACTGAATCGTGTCCTTAGTTTTAACTTTAAAGGTAAGACAACAGCAGGTTATTTTTCAAGACCTTTCTTTGTGATTGATTATTCGTTTAAATGTTCATTGGTATACACAGAGTAATTTAGTCTTAAAAGTCATTGATCACAAATTTTCTGAAAAAAATTCAGTAGTTCCCATTTGCCTGTATATTTATACAGGACTTAAATTTAACCCCTTTCATTCCTATCCCGTCTTTTCATTTTATCTCGCAAAACATACTTCAAGTTTTAAATCAGTATATCATTATTTGTAAATAAAACTTTGCTTTTGTTCTAGTTCTAAATTCATTGTTGGAAGTGAGAGAAGTATTATCATGATTGTGTTAATAAAACTGGAAACATTCTGGGCACTGTGTTTTCTTAACCAATAAAGATTTATGACTGTACAAACATATGAATGTAATTTGAACATGGTACATGATAATTGCAACAGTCAAAACAAGGAAGGCTCGTCAACTAGTTTATTTATATTGTCACTGTGCCAGTAAAATGACACTTCCTATTTATTAAATATAATGTAGGTTTGAAATAACTGCTACTCAGGCCTGAGTGTCATTAACATAATTTTACATTCAGGCCTACTTTTTAAATATATACTTAATTTTTTTGTGTGTGTTTAAGAAAAAACTGCTCTGTGCACTTTAATTATTTTTATACCATAAGAAAAGCCATGATTTTACTAATTCAATGATTTGTCCATGTCAAAATAGCTGATATGCCATATTCCTGCTACAGGAAGTTTGGTGTAGAACTTCCAACCTTTGGGCGGAAGTAGAAAAGCTCTTTCCTTTTCCTTTATTATGGCCACATCAAATCTTATCTCTTAAGTTGAGAGTACCAATAAAAAGCTTTATTTTACAAGAGTGTAGCCAGCTTACATTTGCAAATTGGCTATTACTCTTTTTCTCTTCTTTTGATTTTTTCTCCAAGTTGTAGTGATTTGAAATGTTATGCTCAAAATTATGTGTCATCTCTATTATTTTTTTTCAGTCTATAGGTTTCCGATCATGTTTTTATATATATTATTTTAAATTTCTGTTTTGAACAGCATCACATATACAGTACAAAAATAAAAAAAAACAAGACCAATGATTTTTAAGCTGTTGGGTTATGTTTTTCTACCAAATTTAAATCTTTAAATAATGAGTTTATGATGTGACCAATCAATCTGGCAACAGAAAACTAAAAACACTTGTATTTGTAAATTGCATGTTCTTATATATCTATTAAAGTAATAAATCTTCTTAGCTAGGCTACAAGCTGTCTGTAGTAATAAAAAAATATGGTTCTAGTCTTCCACTGCTGCAGGCAGTCTCAAGACTTTACATATTTCCCCCAGCACAATACACACCAAAGCAAACTTAACTTATATTTCAGAGTATTACAGTACTGCTGCCTGTTAGGTGCTCAATTACTAAGATTCCACCAATTTCATGGATTGCCTATAGCCAGGTACCCATTTTACAGGTGGGTGGACTGAAGAAATTTTCAGTAAATTGCTTTCTTAAGCCAGCTACAACGTGCTTCATGATTGCGTATCAAATCTGTGACGGTCGGATCAGAAGTCTGACATGCAAACCCCTTAGCCGAACTGCTCCATGAGCAATATATACTTTTAAATCCTTGAAAATATTTTTCATAGGTAATGAAGAGAAAGTGAATATATAGTGACCCATTTTTAAGACAATCAAAAACGAGAACCACTGGGATAAAGCCAAATTTTGAAATCTCCATTTTACTCTGTATTGGCTCTATATATTGGGAATGAGATTAGCGCAAATTATCGTTCCTATTTGCAAACTCCCTCTTTGAAGTCAATTGCTTGCAGGCAAGAATGATAATTTTGTGGTCTTTTCTCTTTGCCAACAGTGAATGGGAATTATTCATTTTGCAAACCCAAATTGAACAAGAGGAATAGCCTCAGCAATTGCTATGTTCTTAGAAAAACAAGAATTCTATGATTTCTTGAGTTTACAATAATTTTTATGGGTGAAAAGGTTCTCTATAAGTATAAGACTAGAGCAACTTCTTAGTTTAGGTCTAATTTTGCCACTGTCCATTAAATATGGGACCCACTTCCAGACCATATATCACATACAGTGAGCCTTGGAATACAACAAGATAGTAGGACCTGGCATTATTTTCTTGTTGAACCCGAAGTCATGTATGATGTTGGATACAAGGTTGTTCCAAAAACGTTTTAAAGACACATCGTAGGCTCTATTATAGAGGAAATCATGAAAGTACCAGTACATGTTTGTGAATCAGTTCAGCTTTAAGAGAAAAAAAACCATTGGGCACAAAACAGTTATGCCCCTTGAAGGTCAAAGTAAATAAACGAGCCCTTGGGTGACAGTGACAGACTTTGGCAGTTTTTGTTTTGTATAGACAAGTATATAATCTCCCCTCCCTCTTTATCTGTATCTCTTTATATTTTGCTTTAATTTTTATTTAATTTAAACGCGTCAACAGGAGTCAACTTTGGTTTGTTTCTCAGCCATTTGTTGGATCATGTACTTAAGGCAATGCTGAATTCGCAGCAAATGTCTGCCTTGCATTTATTTCCTATTTCATCTTCGTCAATAATCTGAATTTATATCACAAATGAAAGACACTTTCATTTCTTGTGAGCACTACAGGACTTGCTGAAGTATAAGGCATCTTGATGTTCTCCCATAAAAAAAACAATTTGTATTATGCACGGTGAAGTTTCAGATTTGCAACTT
>BMAT01005434.1:1935-13706 GCA_019649035.1 Elysia marginata | reverse complement strand
TGTATATAACTGTATGAATTATTATCGCTATTGAAATGTGACTTTCATACTTGACTGTTAATTATTGCAAGATGTATGGGCCAATGGCCACAAAATCAATGAAGAAATAAAAAACGTTCAAAGTTCAAAGTTCTCTCTCTCTCTCTCTCTCTCTCTCTCTCTCTCTCTCTCTCTCTCTCTCTATTTCCCCCTTTCTTTCCCCCAATCAAACTCTTAGTATGAGATTGACAGTGTACGGAAAATATAACATGACATAATCCTCCTCACAACCCTTCTCTATTTCCCTGTAATTTTGATATTCTGGTTTTCTCTCTGATAACTTTTATTCACGTCTTTTGACCAGTGATATACTATAGTTTGCTAGATGGGCTAACGCTATGTTAGCGATCACAGCTTTGTGTGACTTCACTGCGCAGGCTCAGATAGCAAGGTAGAACTCACTGCCTGCGTAACTTTGATCCCGGAAGCGGAGGTGAAGGCACTTAGGAGACAAAACAAACATAAAGTTAAATCCATTGGAAAGCGCGCCCCTTCCATTTTAATAGGCTATGCTTTGCGTTTCGCACAGTAATCTCTCAGCGTATATTAAAAATTTACAAAAATTTAATCAGCAACAGCGGACGCGTCACGTCGTGAACGCATTTCGACGTCCAAGTGAAACCGAAAATAGATTTAAAATGGAGAAAAAACTTGGATAGGCACTATGATTTTCACATGAATTAAAAAAGCATAATTATTTGCAAAGACTATAGACCATTCTAAATACCCTCTTACATCAATTTAGTGTGATTTGAAATAGATAGGCTAATTTTCTGAAATTTTAAGCCCCCCCCTCGTGTGGCGGATTTTTTTTTTTTTGGGTACTGTTTGGGATGCTGTTTAGGGTCACTTTTAACAGCCTCAGATAGACTAGATCTAGATGATTAAAAAAAAGACACCAACCAAGTTTCCATCCTTGAACTCGAACCCTGGTCAGCTTTTCATAGCATTTTATGAAATCCCCACTTTTCTTGATACTTTCTAGGCCAAAATCCTTTCTCTAAACTTGCCTTGGGAGTGGGACTGGGTGTATTGGTGTTGACTGGCCCTCGTACATCATTTGTCATCCCAAAATAATTACTTTCAGTGTGCTTTATAGCCGTGAAAGATATAATTAATTTAAGTATTTCTTTTACAAGCAAAAAGACTAGATTTAGATATGTATACGAGCCTGAATACAAAATCTTCAGCCTAGCCCAGAGAGGCAAGGAAATTCAAGTGACATTATTTACATAGTATCTAACTCAAGCAGCACCCCAAATGCAATCCGCCATTACTATTTATACCAACCAATGAAAAGCTGCTACTTTTCTAGACCTATCGGCACTCGCGTAACATAAAATTAACATGGAATGGCGGGAATCCGGAAGAGATTATTGAATGGAAACCCCCGCTGACCCCAAGACCCACGTTACATTTTGGAGATATAGGTCAAATTCATTTAAGAAAGTTGGGTGGAAAACGATAATCCCATTATGTCTTCATATACTATGTAATCTTGTCTTTAGTTTGAATACGGAAAATGTTTTATATCTCCATTGTATTATGTACTGTTAATGACAAAGGCAGTGAAAAAAAAAGCCCAAACGTTTTTATGTACATTGTATTAACTTAGGTATTATTTTTTTTCCTTGTTTCACGAAGTATTCTTCTTTTTTATAAACTATTAGACAGACAGACAGACAGAGACAGAGACAGAGAGACATGGACAGAGAGACAGAGACAGAGAGACAGAGACAGAGAGACAGAGACAGAGAGACAGTGAAAGAGAGACAGAGGCAGAGAGACAGGGACAGAGAGACAGGGACAGAGAGACAGGGACAGAGAGACAGAGAGACAGAGACAGAGAGACCAAGACAGAGAGACAGGGACAGAGAGACAAAGACAGAGAGACAGGGACTGTGAGACAGAGGCAGAAAGACAGAACGACAGTGACAGAGAGACAGAGACAGGCAGAGACAGGCAGAGACAGGCAGAGACAGACAGACAGAGGCAGAGAGAGAGAATGAGATGGCAATAGTTACAACCTTAGCTGTTCTAACATCTTTTTCTTTAAAAGACACACCTAATCGACCATCTAGGCCTAACTATGGGTTTGAAAATACAAACCCTCAGAGACTTATTATTATATATATATATAAATAAGACCTAAACCATTAGCTGCTTCATCAAATACTTAGATAGTTCTAAAAAGCCTCCACCAACCTGATTTTTTTTCCAATTAGCAATGGCAGAACAATAGACAACGTCAAAATCTGTTTTGAAATCTGTAACTAAAAACACTTTCAATAAGATCAAAGCAAATACGAATAAACATTTGAACGACTGAGGCCCGCTGCATAGCACGAACTTTCGCCGAGATCAGGGGAACAGTTTGGCGCGAGCGTTATTGTTCCATCCAAGGCAACCGACTAGTTTTTCGGCGAATGTTTTTTTTAAATGGCTACCACATGAAGTTCCTGACAAAAGAATTGGGTCAAATCAATAAAAGACTGTTTATGCCAGAAGACTTGTTCGTTGAGTTGCGTTTAAAACATAATATTAATAATATTTAAGATCAGCGAAATATTAAAAAAGTCAACCAATCATCGTTTTAAGTTCGCCTCGCACTACCTTGGGAGGCTTTTCGCAAACCACGTAGTTCGATATCGGTTGCAGCGAACGACGGCCGTTGCACAAAGTGAACGGCAAATTGTTTGCGAGCGTTAGCGGTTTGCGGTTTGCGAGTGTTTAGCGCTATGCAGCGGGCCTCTCATATCGCCGATTTATTGGATGCTTTGGCTGACTCTCACAAACCAATTTGCAACGCGCAAATCGTAGATACACGAGACATACTGATATGATATCAATGCGAGTAGTGCAGACCAAGGCATTTCCAATACAGGAACAAACAACAAAAATGAAACACACCTAGCTGCCCCTTTGTTTAACATTATAAGAAGAAAGACCTTTGGTGTAGCATACTGCTATACATTAAAAGTATTAATTTTTACAAACTGTTCAATCTCTTATACCAAGTAAATCAAATTACGTTTATGCACTGATTTATTTTGCATTTCTGTCTGCTTGGCCTTTTCCTTAGTATAGAGCCTAGGTCAAGGGTTGGCACTCGGATTTAGGTCCAAGAGGGTGTTAGGAAGGCGGGCGTTTAACCCCTGGGTAAAGCCACTTACACACATTTCCTCGCCTCACTTTAGGCGTTAAATGGATACGAAACACAGGCCGTGTTCTAAATAAACTTTTAATGCGATGGTATAAAAGGTTTTCTTCTGCAGTTTTAGCGAACCTAAATAAATCGCTAAGACAATAATACAGTGGGCCAAAGGAACAACAACAAAAATCAAACTCAAGAAAAACATACCTTCCGTTAAACATACATGGCTAACTCTCTATTGAGTTTTCAAAGAAAGTAAGAGATCAAAATTCGGTTGATGAGTTTCCTGCTAAACATGTCCATCCTAAAGCATCATGTATGAAATTTACCACAAGAGACACCGCCAAACAATGTTCAAAGAAATCCTTGGATAGGCGAAGTGCAAAAATAATATATAAATAAATTCCATTTTTAGCGGCTTTTTCTTTGTTACTCAAAGCGCTTTACATTACAATTTTATAATAAAGAACACACAAAATTCTATTCATTAGTCTATACCAGAAGACGTCAGTAAATCATTAAGTTTAATATAAAGTTTAATATGACTGGTTTTTTCTACTATGATATGCTGATGGAGAGGTGCATAGACACCCAGAAAGACCTATATCTATGCTTTATTGACAACTTCAAAGCATTTGATAAAGTAAGGCATGAAGAACTATTCCACATACTGGACAGTCTGGACATTGATGGCAAAGATCTTAGAATACTGAAAACCCTCTACTGGAAACAAACAGCTACAGTTAGAGTAGGAGGAGAGCATAGTGAAGAAACACCAATCACCCGTGGAGTCCGACAAGGATGCATCCTCTCACCAGACTTATTCAATCTTTACAGTGAGATGATTCTTAGAGAGCTTGATAACATCCAAGGCATTGGACTAGGGTGGCACAACATCAACAATGTAAGATATGCTGATGACACTGTGTTAATTGCACAGCCAGAACAGTCTCTACAAAAATGCTGGATATTGTCGTAAAGGAAAGTGAAATAAAAGGGCTGTCCCTGAATATTGCGAAGACACAAAGCATGACTATATCAAAGAAGCCCCAAGCACCGTCATGCAAAATTAAAATTAGGAGTAATGGAACACAAGTCAAACAAGTTAATCAGTTCAAGAATCTGGAATATATATATGTTAACATCTGATGGAAAATGTGAAACCGAGATAAGAAAGCGAATAATCACATCAAAAACAACCTTCAAAAATCTGTCGCCACTCATGACCAACAGAAATATACCCATGGATACAAAAAAAAAGAATTTTAAAAGCATATGTTTGGTCTGTTCTTAAATATGGCTGCGAATGCTGGACAATGAACAACACTCTCAAGAAAAAAATAGAAGCGGCAGAGATGTGGTTTATTAGGAGAATGTTAAAAGTGTCGTGGAAAGATAAAAAGATCAACGACGAGGTACTTGATATGGCAAATACAGGAAGATCACTTTACAGTACAATCAGAAAAAGACAAATGAAGTTCACAGGCCATATCTAAAGAGCACGAGGGATTGAGCATCTCGCAATGACAGGGAAGATCAATGGAAAGAAAAGCCGTGGACGCCAAAGAACAACTTATGTCGACAGTCTAAACACCTGGGCAAACCTGGAGCAGCATACAAGAAGCCAGAGGTCCTCTTGTGAGCGACAGATTTTGAAAACCATGACCGTCAATGCCTGCTCCAGGCACGGCACCTGATGATGATGATGATGATGATGATGATGATGATGATGATGATGATGATGATGAATATGACTGTATTAGACGGGGACAAGAATCTATAAAATATCTATAAAACATTATTTCCTGACGCATAATTAATTATATTTATAGCAACAAAAAATTGTCTGATAGAAAGATACAAAAACATCTGGCAATATTAAAATTAAGGTACTAAACAGTGTATATGAAGATGTGTAATGTGATTTGTTTAAAAAAATGATAAAAATAAAAACAAACTTAAATACTGCAAATCATTACTATTCAACAAAGACTTTGACATGCATTTAGTTCTTATAAAACCCAAATGGGTTTAAACCGCATTGCAACTTGACACTTTCAAATGCATAATCCACTCTTACACTGCTAAAATAACACATGTAGTTCATCTCTGCTGATGAGGTTCAGAACGAACAACGCTGAAAGACAATTCAAAAACGGAGTTTAATTTACTACCTATCAACTGCGTATTAGAAAAAAATTAGCAAGGCCAGGTTTACATGAAACTTAAATATATGAAATATTTTGAGAGAGGCACTGAGAGAGGCACTGAGAGAGAGAGAGAGAGAGAGGCAGATAGATATGTATTTAGATAGTATAAGATACAACCTTTAAAGATAAGAGCGTAAACTCGAGACAGTTCTCCAGTAGTGTATATCGATTTAGTGCACAGTATAAATAGAGCGATATAGATAGATAGATATAGCGAAAGAGAGAAAGAGAGAGAGGGGGCAGAGAAAGAAAGAAAAAGAGAGAGAGAGAGAAAGAGAGAGAGAGAGAGAGAGAGAGAGAAACATGACATGTCAGATAAATCAGAGAAATTCTCTCAACTTATATTCTATGGAAATCAACGAATAAAAATGATAACCATTAAATAACCAGTATGATTATTTATATAAAATATTGGTGTGAATTATCTTTCCGCATGAACCTCTTAATATGCTCTAATGCATTGTTACCTTGTCTATAAGCCACAGTATGTTGCCTTACAGATGCAATAAATTAAACATCGTTTAAAATTACCTTTCAGCGGAGGCCTCCTTCTATGTTCTATTGCATTGTTGTACTGGTCTATGAGCCACTGTATGACTGTGGCCTTTCTTGCGCAATCTTGGATTGGTGAGAACGCGAGAACAGGGTGACTGAGGGATTCCTGCTGGGAAAGCTTAAAAAAAAATTATACTCAAAGCTCACAGCGTTATACCCGGAACGGCTGCATATCTTGAAATAATTATCAGTTTCTCAAGTTCCCATTGCAATCACCAACTAACATTATTGTTGATGCAGCTCTTTTCACAATGTTGTGATGTTTTCCCGATGTAGACCTACGGTCTGCAAGTCTTCGGGAATTACTATTAGTCCATTCATATTAAATAAAAAAAACAAAAAAAAAATAATTGCAAGAGTGTAAAATTGTTTTTGCTCCATCGTGTGCGGACATGTATGGAAATTGTAGTTACCACGGAATCTGAAGAACCTAATCAAAGGTGTCAGAGAAAGAGGTCATGTAGTGGTGAATAAAGGTCAAGTTTGGGATAACCATATTCAACTTTTCTGTTCTTGTAATATATTGATAGTTCAACACATTGCAAAGAAGCAAAAAACTTGAACTGATGTATATCGATCGACTCACATGCACAATTCTGGGAAAATACTTTCAACTTGGTACGAGTTATGGCCCTTGATTTGAATATGTGATGCAAAAAAATACTACTTTTTCCTTCTATATCTTTCAAGTAATGACGCATTTATCAGTTCAATAATAATACAATGTCCTTGTTAAAACGTTAGCTTTTGGGTCGTCAAGTTATAGGAAAAAAAACAACATTTTATTCAGTCAGTTTGAGAAATTACGTTCTCAAACCCACCAACCGGCAAGAAATGCAGTCTCTCTCTTTAACAATAGTGACTGGCTATCAAGTTAAAAGGTAAATAATGCAGTAAATTTCGATTGAATTTAATTATTTCTTTATTAGACAAAAGTTTAACACCTTTGCTTAATTTTTGGCCGAGTGGAATTTCTTTCCAGTTCACTGAAGGTCAAACAAAGGTCAATAAGCGTCAGATGAGGGATAACTACATTTAACTTTAACAATTTGCCGTCTATATATTCATATCTCCACACATTATAAAGAAAAAGCACCATGATCTCATGTACATCAACTCATATATTCCAAGTTCTGGGTAAATTTATTCAAATTCGCAAGAGTTATTACCCTTGATTTGGTGCTGAGAGGGAAATAATGTCACTTTTCCTTTAAAAAAAGTATTTGTAAGAGCATTGTATTAAGCAGCATAAAAATATTAATTCATTGTCCTTTATTAAACTTAGCATTTTATTGTTCATTCAGTCTTAAAGGTTCTATTTCTTCTCAAGTCCAATGAATCACTATGCGAACAATGCAGTCTCCTTAGCTAACTAGAGTATTGTGGCTGTAAAATAAAAGCCTAGACAGAACGTATTTCACTGCGTTGAAACGTTGATATTTCGCCATGTCGGGAGTCAAAAGTTAAATGCCTTCATCAAATATTTGGTCGATTTGAATCTCGTTTCAGTCACCTATGGGTGTCCCAGAGGTAAAAAAAAAAGGAAGAATTCCAGATAACTGTATTTAACATTTTACAGGTAATATATGGATATTTTGACTCACTGCAAAAAAAAAAAAGAAAAAAGCAACAACAAAACAGGTACTAGTGTGTGCCAACTCTTATACCAAATTCTGGGCAAATACGTTGAAATTCGTAGGAGTTATTACTATTGCTTTGAAAAGCTAAAAAAAAGTGGCAGCCTGCTTTTTCTTGTGTTTCTTATGAATAATGCATTATTTAGCAGTATAAGAACAATACAGTGTTTTTTTTCTCCTTTAAATGTCTATATTTTGGTTGTCAAGTAGTTAAAAAAGTAAAAAAGAATTTATTTTCAAACGTTGCATATCTTCTTAAATCATATACAAAGTCTATGCAGACAATGCAGCCCTTTACTTTAACTCCAACGTAGTTGTTATCAAGTTAAAAGCTAACCAGTATGGGCATTAATCCAACTGGTAAGACATGCCTGTGTTATACATTGTGTTTTGTCACCAAAGAGGCATTTTGACACGACTTGACACCAGCCTTCACTTTTGACCAACTACTTTGGTGGAAGGCAAAAATGATTGTGAACAGTGAAGCCAGGTTAGTCGGATGAGATAGATGGTGCTGTGCGTATCAGACGCCTCATGGGGGCACTGGCTTACAAACACTTCTGGATCTTGCATAATTATGCTCCAAATGCTGGGGTCTATATGGTGCAGTGAAAGGCAATGTCTCGGGTAATCAGAGTGTATTTTGGTAGATTTCTGCCTCAATGCAATCGTCATTGCCGATCGCATCGACTCTGTTAGCTATAAGTGCAGCTGTCAATGAAGAAGACTTAAACCTCGAGCGAGCAAGCCCAGAGAGTATCCCAACTAAAGCTCACAAAGCCATTGACATTCCTGGTCTAAATCTCAGTAAATACTTGGGTGAAGATCTTCTGGTAGTCTGTCTTTGTTTCACAAGTTAATGAACTTGATGTCCATGAACTGCGTGTTAGTGGCAAACTAAACTACTGACAACGAGTGTGGAACTAATGAATTACCCTTCGGCTGTCTTTTGGCTGCAATACTGAAACATGATGGACCTTTTACGGTGCTTCCTCAAAGTAGAGAGGACTTGTAAGTGGAATCTGCATCTTGTTACTCCTCATGAATTGCTTCCATTCTTGGCTGCAAGTGGCCATTACTTGTACACCAAGTCTGTTAACCTGTATTTCAAGACAAGCTTCGGCTTCAAACAACCAACTGAGGTGAATTCGTCAGCTTTCAAGCAGGTCATCATGTCCTTTGAAGGGCCGATAGCTTTTAGACCGGTCTCTCTTCTGACCTTATAATTGAGCAGGTTCTAATAAGGAGTGTCAAAGCAAAAGAAGAGCTCAGACGAGACTAAAGAGTGATAGAGCCCTAGCGTCCGACATGGCTTCTTTCCATGATAGCATAATGCTTATATCAATGCAGCAATGCAATTCTTTTCAGGTATGTCGTTTACAACTAGTAAACAATACAAATACCTAGCTGCTGGTAGGTAGTCAGAGGAAAGAGAAACAACAGATCATGGCCAGGCTTCAAAGAAAGAGATCCATTTTCCAACAGATCGAATATAAAACATAAGCACTGACATTACAGGTGGTTCTGTTGTAAATTCACATATAGCATAAGAGGCTGGAGATGTTGTATTGGAAAATGCTCCGACAAGGAAACATAGTTCTTCTTGCAGACGAGCTATGGAAAATCTTTTCCACCGATATGCCAAAACTCTTATCCACTGGTGAGGTGCACTTTGTCCAAAGGGCGAAGCACTTCTTCAGAAGATTTCGTGAGCACGTGTATTCACGTATCTTTCCGTCATTAAAACACATGGGCTGTATGCGTCAACGGTTCAGAATTCGGATTGCTGTCATTGTTGGCTACAGATCAGATCCGTTCAAAAAAGATATCATTCATCTGCGTAAAACAAAAGGGAAGTTCACCACGTCACTGATATTTGCTTCATATCACATCAGGTATGACTCTGTAAACTAGGAAGGGTTTTTTTTCCTTTCGAACCCTAACAACAAAATGCACTTCAGTTATCTACTCAACAGTGAGCTCAGAAATAACATTTGTATGGCTGTATGCAGAAAAATGGTTCTTATCGCTTGATAGTCTCCTTAGCCCTGGAAAGTGCAAAACAAATAAAGTGATTATTGTTATTGCTGTTGTTGTTGCTGTTGAAGATGACACCGATCTCTTGATTTTTCTTATCAACGAAGCTAGCAGAGGACACGAGGTCATATTCTTACATCCTAGTAGGAATGCAAGTACAGGGCTCAGCAATCCTAGAACACAAAGTGTGCATTGCCAGATTGTGTTTCAGTTTGCCAGCTATCCATGCAGTTACTGGGAGTAAAGTTTGTTCTAATTCATCTCAATTACTATTGCAAAGACAAGATTCAAAAGACGTACGTGCAGAAAATACCACAATCATGTGGACATTTGTGACATGTGTAGGCTTTTTGTCCGTTTTTTCACTATTTGTTGACCTTTTGACCTTGACCCACATTGAGCTGCATTTTTTTAGAAGTTTTGTCTCGTACTAATATTTGGTGAAGATGTTTCTATCCCTGATAGTGTTGTAGATATTGACGAATATTCCAATTTTCAAGATTTTTATTAAAAGCTGTAACCTTGACCTCTGCATTAAGGTCAATTCTCCTCAGATACACTTAAATTCCGCTGAAATTGTTTGTCTAGCATACCTCGACCGAAATATAATGTAAAATATTCTCTTGCAATTTTTTAGGTTAGGCGGTTTTTAGTCATAACATGACTGGACTACATTTACCTTTTCCTAAACAAACAGCAATAGTGAGCACGTTTTTTATGTCTCCTCGTTAAAATACGGTTAGTTCATCCAGTTTCAGAATATATTTATTACGGTATTTTTTCAGACATGAACTCTTACTGGTCTTTCATTCGTACTCTCACCTACTGTAGGCTAACCGCTGCCAACTCCGTCCCTCAGGCCTACCAGCCTAATTTGTAGTTTTAATAAGGACTCATAATTCAAATTTCTAACTTCATCCTTCCTTGTTAAACACTTTGGCAATTTATTTTCGGTTTATTAAAATAAATAGCCCCAGAAAGTCAACGTTACGCTAAATATAAGGGTGGTGGAGCCTTGATGTTATTTCAATTTGTTTTTAAGATTGCCTCACATGCAAAGCGTTTATCTTATCTCTTTTTAGGACTGCAAATTTTGTGTGGCAAAAGACTTTTTTCACCGAGTTCACCGATTTTAATGCGTTTTTTTTTACCAGAATGTCCGTATAAAACTGCTATTCAATAGTAAGCCCTTTGACTTTTATTTTCATGTTTTATACTTTTTTGTATAACCAAACAAGGAAAATGGGATTTGTCTACTTTGTTGAAAGCGGTTTCTAGATCTACGTCCCACGGGAGATCACTCTTTCTAGGTTAGGAAAACTTAAAGGTTAACTTTTGATTGAAAAAAGAGACGTAAATGGAAAGGAGATTTCAGAATTAATCATCAGATAACCATCAGCTATTCCTAATATATCTATTATTTAATTTATATTAAGTATTTTAGTTATCTTTCTAGACTAGAGCTGTTAATAACATATCGATCTGTGTTTTTAATTATTGTTGCTCCGAAGCATACCAGTTTGTCACAGTAAATTTTTTATTTTTTAATTTTTTATCGTTTTTTAATTTGTCTTACACGTTTTTTTAATTTTTTTTTTTTGTCTGACGAAGGCGTAAAGCCGACAGCTTACTTGTTTTGTCAATATTTTTAGAGCTAAAATATATACCTTACTTTTTAAAAAATTGACTCAGTTTGTCACAGGCACGTTTTAATTAAAAAAAAACTAAATGAAAGTCAACCAATCAATTTATCGAACTATCAGCTTTAAAAAGACTTTAGAATCCATTTTCTAGATCTAGAGTGAGATCGAGAATTCAAATCTATAGTGCTACGTCTAGCTAGATCTAGAATTAGGAGTTTATTAGATTCTATAGGCTTATATTCTAGCTTAGTTTTAAAATCTAGATCTAGATTTAGACTTTCCTGAAAGAGACCAGTGTGAAAGTTAAGTTAACTCAGTATGAGGCCTAGATCTACAAATTCCTCTGGGAAAGACTACCACACAGCCGATTAACTGTGACAAACTGGACACCCCCCGTAGCTTCGGCCTTTTGAACAGAATGTAGTTGCCCCGACACCGAGTTTAGAATTATGGATTTCTCCCCTACAATTCTAGATCTATCTTATCTAGACGTTTA
>BMAT01005422.1:328829-339199 GCA_019649035.1 Elysia marginata | reverse complement strand
CTCTCTCTCTCTCTCTCTCTCTCTCTCTCTCTTTCTCTCTCTCAAATACACAAACAAACAGCCTCAACTTTTTCTGCCTCATTCTCTCTGTCTTTGGAGTTTAAAGTTAAAGCTGTTTAAAACTTTCGTCATATTCTTTTTTTTCTACTTGTTTGCGCGCCTTTTGACCTTTTTCGGTCAAAATAATTTTCCGAGTCATACATTTCCTTTCTCTCTCTTCCCCGAACAATACACGCCGCATGCCTTTCACCCCTTTCGCCCCCCTCCCTTTGTTTGGTAAGACGTTCCACCGGATCAAATGTTCAAAAATTATTTCCTTTGCCAAGACGTATTTCCTGCTCTCATTATGTATAAAAAGAACATTCAGCTGCCAGTGCTAGAAGCATGACCACAGAAAACATTTTCAATCCTTGCTGCTTTTGAGGTAAACCTATCATTCTTACCGTTTACGTTTCTTTGTGTGTCGTATTTCGTTATTGGTTACATGTTGGGAAGGAGAATAGAGCACAAAATTAT
Organism: Elysia marginata; assembly: GCA_019649035.1. Taxonomy (NCBI): domain Eukaryota; kingdom Metazoa; phylum Mollusca; class Gastropoda; family Plakobranchidae; genus Elysia; species Elysia marginata. The sequence continues at coordinate 338,683 of BMAT01005422.1, read as the reverse complement.
AGTTTTTGATAGTGATAATGCAAATGATAATATGTGCTCTAATCTCATTCCGAATGGTTCTTATGCAAAGTTTGATCTGGCGTGAGTATCATTTTGTATTGTCTACTGCACCATTCAATTAAAATGTATAAAACATGAAGTTTAAAAAATTATCGCTCAGATATAGATCTTATACATCTGAAGTAGCCATATCGTGCATATTATACTTTCATTTATCTCTTTACCTTCCTTTCCATTTTCACCCCCCTCTCTCTCTCTCTCTCTCTCTCTCTCTTTCTCCCTCTCTCTCTTTTGTCTCTCTGTCTGTTTGTCTGCCTATCTCTGTTCCTCTCTCGCGCTGTCTGTCTGTTTGTCTGTTTCTCTTTTTCTTTCTGTCTCTTTTTCAATATCATTACAAATTTCGAATAGGATTATTATCGATCTCAACGCCCGAAATAACAATCAAAACAAGAATTAACAAAAAATCATATTGACGAGACATCAATTTACGATTGACATGATTTTTAAACCTATTAGGGATGATCAAATCTTCGACTCACATTGCAACTTATTCAAAATACTTAAAGTTCTCTGGATGAACCAATAATGTCTGATGTTTGTTTTGTACCTACTCATAACAATTTTGAAATCATCTCCTCGCGTATATGTAACGTTGGAAAACGAAGAAAATCTGATGTCCTGGAATCATCAAGTTTGTGAATAATTTTGTACAGCTGAATTGCATCGCCCCCAAGTCTCTCAGTCTGCCCGCACACGACATTTCGGAAATCCCCGTAATAAGTTTAGCAAAAAAACCCCTCAAAAACAGAACAAAGATGATTTCCCCATGAGTTAGCCTTAAAATGACAAGACTTTGGAGCATGTCCCTACAATGATGAATTGCTCTATCCATGAACACAAACTTTATGTCTTTTAGCCATTTTCCTAACCCGCAGCGGTTGGCAAAAACTTTCTTTTTTTTTCTTTTTTTTTCTTTTACAAATATAGGTATATACGTATAAAGCAAATTCAGGCCTATAAACTCTGATACTCCGATTAAAAAAAATTGTGTTTGAAACATTCATAAAAAACCCATAAATTAAGAAATAAATGTTTGCTCCAACAGATGCGTCTATAAGTTTGATTAATGACAGCAGAGAATCAACATTTGTACATCTTCAGGTAGGGCACTCCAAATGACGGCAGACCGAAAGGAAAATGTGCGCTCAGTAACATCCTTAAACCTTTGTCTAGGCTTTTGGAATAGACTTCTGGTCTCAGATTTAAATTGACGAGTTGGAGCATATTGTCTCTCAAATTGTGTTAAATAGTCTGGCATTGGTGTACCATGTACGCATTGCCAAGCCAAGGTAGCTATCTTATACTCACCCCAGAATTTGATGGGGAGCCATACTTGAAATTATCTTACGGAAACATTATAATTTCGGTCGCATAGGAAATTAGAAAGAGGCTCATGCAGATATAGATGAGCGATGCTCATAGCTGTAAGATTTCAGTTATTTCCTTTTCCTTTTTCAGTTTTACGGCACGTCATAGACTCAACTAAAGCGTTGGATTCCGTTTTCATCGTGTGGTTATGTATACTTATATCCTATGGTGAACTCCTCCTGTAAAACCACAGGAGCATATCACGTGCACTGGAGCTCTGGTATTGGACACTATAACATATTGATAATAAAAAAATAGGTTGATAAACGATCACATTCAATCGATACATAGAGACAAAATATTTGTCCTGAAAATCGTAAAATCAATAGTATCTTTCGAAATGCCGTTTAACAAAAGCAAGAAAACTTCCGCTGTATTTATCTATATTTTTTTTACTTGTGTTTTTCAACACCTTGCGAAAGCGCAAACAACACCAGGGCGTTCTGTAGACACTCGTACCTCCAGAGAAAAGTGTATTTTACAAGACCAAAGAGACGAGAAAGTAACTGCCCTGAACAGCAAAAACTTGGCACCTGCAACATACGCTCCAAAGAATAAAAGTAATGCATTTTTTACTAAATTCGAATTGAACACTACGGTAGGATACGATGCAAATTTTTTGCAGTTACTGAAAAGCGATAAATCCAGTCGCACGGGAAATAATTCTTCTCCTTGGCTTTCGACCGCAACCCCATTACGAAATCGTTCTTTATCAGAAATTACTAACGATTTGAATAGTACAATAAGGTTGGAAGTTTTGGCAAGGCAGGACTCTAATGGTACGACGGATGTACCACCTTGGGAAGACCTCCACAGCGATGTGTACGAGTTTACGTGCCGTGGCAGATGTGGCCAGAAGATAGCGTTCCCGTGCGGCTGCAGTGCGAGTTGCGTTGTATACGACACGTGCTGTCAGGATATGGCACAGGACTGCCCGCATGTCTTGCGAAAAGGACTTTTAAAGTTCAGGCACCTCATGATGACGGAAAAGCTGTGCGAGGATGAAAACCCTGTCTACATGATCACGTCATGCCCAGAGGTAGGTCGACAACAATACAACCAGGAACAGCAAGGAGCCGGAACTGGAAGGACAAATGAGCATACGACAGGTACGTCCCTTAAAAAGATTCCCCGATCATTGAGTTTATCCAATGAACGCAGTGGTTCTGAAGAGAAAACTTTGAGAAAATTTCACCATGCTATGTTGTTGTCGGCTCCAGTTACTGATGCTACCACAGGATTCACATTCAAAAACAAAACCATATACGATTGCCACAATGCGCCAACTGACGCTTACTTTCGTTGGTCCTTGCAAATCGAATATGTTTCCGAAAACCCTTTGAGTCTGGAGGATATAGAGCCACTTCTAGAGACGAGCACCTATTACACACCCACCTTTGATAGTAACCTACTTGTTCCCCATCTGTGCATAAGTAACCTCATTCGAAATTGCAGCCAGTTCACAGTGTCTTCGGAATTAGACGAATATTTCGAGGCCAAATGCCAAAACAGAACCGCTGTGGTATATACGGAGGCAACAAACGAGAATTACGCCAACATATTCTGTTTGTACTGCAACCAGGGCCGACTTGATCATGTTTTTCTCTACCAGCTAAATGATGCCAGGTACCTTAAATCAGTCTTCCTTTTTAGAATTTCGGTATCTCTCTCGCATAATGGTGACGTTGATCTTACGCTAGTAAGTCCGGATGATGAGATTATACAGCCTTGGACATCATCTCATTGCGCTGCATCAGGAATATCTTCAACAAGCAGTGAACACATACAGACTGCAGCTGTAGAGCAGCCCGGGAACACAGTTTGTGTCTCTCAGTGTCATTCCCTCTTTACACTTCGGCCTGACGGTTTGTGCAAGTGTGCCCACAAAGCGCTGGTTGCAATCGCTGACGACGGTTTACCCCCATTAAGTCACTCGGCTCTGTCTAATCTTACAGACTTTGTATTTTGCAGTTTGAAGCACCTAATGCCAAGCATGAGGCACGCTGACATGTTGAACGCAACGGTTTCGGCTGAGCTCGACACTCGACTTAACAAAACGTTGTATGTGGTCACCTTGTTAGTGGAGCTACCTGCCGCGGCGTACAGATTCTTCACCGACACCAGAGAAGAATCCGACAAGAACTTCCACTACTTAGTAATTCTAGCGAAGGCCTTTAAAGCTTATCGACTGTCGCGAAATTTGAACGCTGAAACTCGACAGGAAGGGCAAGAAATCAAATCTCTCGTGAAAACAGTGGATATGACTTTGTCGAGAGACTACCTTGAAACCCAGTTTGTCAGAGCAGGCAGGTATATTAAAGGGCCTGTAGTTGACTCAGAAAACAAAACCACCGTTTGTGCTAGCTATATGGTCATGGATTTCGGGGAAGGACTGGACCTAAACGTACGCGGAGCTACAGACACTCTCTTTTGTTATGAGGACGGAAGTCATCAATGGGATGCTGAACTGATCTCAACTTTAGAGGAATCCGAATGCTGGGACCCTCCTCTTCCTCCCCCTCCTGGTCAGCCATCCTCTAAGCAAAGTCTTCGCTCCGTCTGTTCCACTTGTTTTGAACTTAAAAGCTCACTACTTGTAGCTACAACTTCAGTGTATGTTACTTTGTTTGTTAAACTTAACGAAATGTCTGTGATGTTTGAATAACAAGGCAGATGAAATTGCTCTTTTCCAAAAGCTTCTCAAGACAAGGAATCATATACCTTAAGCTGCTAGAGGCAAGAGACGAAGATGGTGAGTGTAGAACTCTTTGGGACTTGGAAACTTAAAACCAAACACACGAGTGTTGATATGAAAGTATCGCATTTCTTGCAGCTTGGTCTAGGGCTAGACACTCACTCGGCTGTAGCACCGAGACGGTCGGCGTTTAAATCTCGAGAAAGACCCTTGACACACATTTTTGTAACACATTCAGGCGTTAAAAAGAACACATCTTTAGGTAGTAGAAAGTATTGTCGGTACACTAGAGTGGTGCGACCCCTCCGCAAGTTCAGAAAGTAATTTGAGTAGTACTAGCTTCTTGAAGAACCCACAAAGAAGCGGTCATAGCATGTGAGCGAATTAGTTGCTAGATACATTTGTATGATTTTAATGCATTTGATTTCTATTCTCATTCTAATAATTTTTATCTGTTTTTTAATGCATAGTATTAGAGTAGGACCAAAATGTTGGTGTAATACGTTTGATGCATTTCTATTGTAGAGCTTTTTAATTTTATGTGATGTCACACTATTTTACAATGATCTGTATTGTTATGAAGCAACCTTTATATTCCTGTATATTAGCGCCACTGAGCACTCTGTAGTCGATTTTAGGCGCTCTATAAATAAATTATTATTGTTATAATTAAAAATTTTTTTTTTTTAGTTTTATCGCTTAAGCAAGTGCCGCTATACAATGTTATTTTCATCTCTGCGCTGAAAGTAATTTCTACAGCGATCTGTTATTTATCAACAATCATTAATTACGATGTTTAAAATAGTAGTAGAATTAGTTATTAGAAAAAATTAGATAACTGCAACAAAAGCAACCACAACAACAATAAACTAGACTGATTTGACTAAAGACTTGGACCTGTGTAATCAGCCTTGAAATAGAATTGATATTCCAAAAAGAAGTTCATTTGTCGTCTCGTCGAGGAAAGTGCATCCTTTAGATTGTGCGTGAAGTTTTGCTCCTAGGAATAAAATAATTATTGCAAAATTTCAATAAAAGGCACGAAAGGTCAAGCCTCCTTTGACAACACTGTGTGTTACAAAATAGTCGGATGTTTCATTATTAACTTTCTTCGTAGGATTTGTTGTTTTTTTTGTTCGTTGGAAATATTTTTTAATAAAAATTTCCTCATTCCTTATTTTTGTTAGTAAAGGCTTTCTCCCCACAAAATCGTAAAGCCTAATCAAATCTAGTTTGAAAAATAAATTAATAACAGTGTTTTATCGCAGATTTTTGCGTTTTGAATAAGGCAATGGAGGGTTAGTATGTGTTTTGTAGTATTCAACCCAGGGAGAAGGTACCTTGTCTGTCATTTATTATGTTGTTTGTACTTAAAAAATTGGTAAGGCGTTCATTTAAAATTCTACTGCTTAGGCAAGAACTATGTGTTATTGGACGATAATTTTCTGCGTTTTATAAAGATTGCCAATTTTCATTTCACTTATGGACTACGGTGCTGGGTAAATTCTAGAATTTAGTATTGTGTTGAACAGCATTAGGTAAACTGGCAGAAGTGGTTCTTCTACGGTTGCTTTGGAACAATTATTCATTTATTATTCCATCGGTCCCTACCGCCAGGACATTGTTAGTCTTTTTTCTGCTTTTAAAAATTTTTCTTTGCTTTCTTCACTGTGTCATCAGCATCTACTAAATTTATTGCATTGTTACCTACGTCTATTTGCGTACTTGTGCTTTCTGTTTCAGAGTAGGCTGAGCTATTAAAGAAGTCGAGAAGTTTGTTTGCTGTGTGGAAAAATTTCCCGTTAAAGATTTTTGCAAATTCTTAGCTATTTCTTTTCGGTAATGTTTTTAGTTCATCTTGCTTTGTTTTGTTGCCGCCTTAAGCGGGCCTAGATAGCTCAGTTGGTAGTGGCCTCGATCCGTGGCCCAGAGGTCGCGGGTTCGAGCCTCAGCCGAGCACAGTCTGGGCCCCTACTGGTTGGGTCGGTGTCAGTATAATGTGACCAGCTGAGGCTAAGTCATGGTATCCCCGCTAGTCTCTGGGTGGCATCCCGTACATTGTCATTGGGACCCAAGCTCTGAGAAGACCTTTGAAGTGGAATTGGGCATGTAAAAATATCCTTCAATATTGCCGCGTTAAATGGTTGCGTCCCTTGTGTTCTGCACTTTTGATACGGAGGTTGTCTTAGTTTCCTTCGATTGTGTGGGTTTTTTGTATGTTTTCCAACTTTATAAAATTATGTTCTTTTTTACCTGTATCTATGAATTATGCATTCCGTGTGGGTTTTGAAGTGTTACGCCTTGTTGTTTAGTGTTACGCCTTGTTGTTTGTGTTATTTTTCTTATGACCGTTTCTTGTATTTTTAAGCTGATATTATTCATAACTGATTGAGGTTGGCAACCGATTTGTTTATATTACATATTCTATGTATGTTTGACATGACATCCGCTGTTTGTCTAAAATTTCCCCCTTGTTGGTTTGTTGTTATAACGTATTAATTTCCCCCCTTGTTGGTTTGTTGTTATTACGTATAAATTTCCCTCTTGTTGGTCTGTTGTTATTACGTGTAAGTTCCCCTCTTGTTGGTTTGTTGTTATTACGTGTAAGTTCCCCTCTTGTTGGTCTGTTGTTATTACGTGTAAGTTTCCCTCTTGTTGGTCTGTTTTAGACCATTCTTAAACGAACCTTGTTTATCTATATCTTTTCTGAGCACTTGTAACTTCCCATATTTTTATCTGTTTTTAACATTTGTGATCTTCTACGATGGTAGAATGAGGGTGTTTTAACGATTGTTTTCTCCTACGCTGTGGATCTGTTTTCAACGCTTGTAAACTTAAACGCTTTTAAAGGTCTACCGTGTAGATCTGTTTTGAACACTTGTCTTATGTTGTTATTTTATTTTGGCTTTTATCTAGCTCTATTAAACGAGAAACAACATAAAGAACTGTTACAGCCGGTCAGCCATGTTACTTGTTTATTTAATGACGTAATAGGAATGACATCGATATAACAGTATCGATAGTTTTACCTGTAACTAATAACATTACATAACATCTTGTACACATCCTTTGCGTTGATCTATTTTAAACATTTGTAAACTTCTCTTACGTTGATCTTTTTTAACACTTGTAAATTTATCTTACGTTGATCTTTTTTAACACTTGTAAACTTATCTTACGTTGATCTTTTTGAACACTTGTAAACTTATCTTTCGTTGATCTTTTTAAAAAATTTTTAAACTTATCTTACGTTGATCTTTTTGAAAAAATTGTAATCTTATCTTACGTTGATCTTTTTGAACACTTGTAAACTTATCTTACGTTGATCTTTTTAAAAATTTGTAATCTTATCTTACGTTGATCTTTTTGAACACTTGTAAATTTATCTTACGTTGATCTTTTTGAACACTTGTAAACTTATCTTACGTTGATCTTTTTGATCACTTGTAATACTTGTACACTTGTTTTAGGTCGATTTGTTTTAATACTTATACACTTATCTTACATGGATATGTTTTAATACTTGTACCCTTGTCTTACGTGGATCTGTTTTAGCGTTCGATTAATTCCCTTTACAGATTGTGCTTCAAAGTTCGACAGTAAAACAAAATATTCATAATTAACAATAGATAAATTATACTGGGATTCCTTACACATATAAACTCCTACTACATAGATATGTTTTCAACGCTTATGAACTTCTACCTCGTAGAAAAGTTTTAAAACTTGTACACTTCTCTCTTGTGGGTGTTTTTTAAAACTTGTAAACCTCTGCCTTGTAGGTATTTTTTTAACCTTGTAAACTTCCTCCTTTTAGATATGTTTTTCAACGCTCTTGAAATTCTACCTTGAATAGTTGTTTTGACATTTTGTACGTTTCCCTCTTGTAGATCCGTTCTAAGACTCTGAAAGTTCCCTCCTTATTAAACGGTTTTGGAAACATCCTTCAAGTGTAATTATATATTTTTAACACTTATAAATCGGAACCTTGTGAACATGTTTTTAAAGTTTGTGAACTTCTACCTTGTAGGTCTGTTTTGATACTTGTAAACATCTGCTTTTCAGATATGTTTTAATACTTACAAACTTTTTCCTTGTAAATCTGTTCGTAATTCATCTCAATATCTACCTTCTAGATCTGCTTTGATGCTTGTAAACATCTACCTTGTAGATTTGTTTTTGATACTTGTAAACATCTACCTTGTATATCTGTTTTTGATATTTATAAACATCTACCTTCTAGATCCATTTTTGATACTTGTAAACATCTACCTTGTATATCTGTTTTTGATGCTTGTAAACATCTATATCTACTTTTTATACTTGTAAACATCTACCTTGTTTATCTGTTTTTGATGCTTGTAAACATCTACCTTGTATATCTTTTTTTCATACTTGTAAACTTCTACCTTGTAAATCTGTTTTTAATACATGTAAACTTCTACCTTCTAGATCTGTTTTGAACACTTGTTAACTTTCCAATTGCGATCTGTTTTAACGTTTTTAACCTCTATGATGTCAATCTGTCTTGTTTATCTGTACCACGTTGATATCCTTTAAAAACTATTGTATTCCCGTTACCCTGATCTGTCCACCGTGTTCAACTGATATAAATATTTTAAATATTCAAGTTCAGTGTCTTTTTATCTTCCACGTAAATAACTTGGCCAGTTAAGTGTTTTTAGGTGTAAAGCTCTTGGCTTTCTGTCCGACATCCGGCTCTGTGGCCTAGCGGTAAGACACTCGCTCAGAGATCGGGAGGTGCGTGGTTCGATCCCCGGCCGAGTCAAACCAAGGACTTCAAAATTGGTAATAGCAGCTGATCCGCCTAGTGTCTGGCATTATGGATTTAAAGCTAAATCTGGTCGGCCCGGTGTCAGGATATAGTGGCTGGGTGTGGTGTATACAAGCGCTCCTTACATCACAGTGTAGCAGCACGCTATCAATTGTCCCAACACCGTCTCTGATATAACCTTGTGGTTGAAAAGAGACGTAAAAATTCAAACAACCTAAACTTTCTGTCCGAGATGTCGCGGGATCGAGTCCTCCGTTGGCATGTCTTTATTTAGCCATTGAAAAATGTTCTTTTCACACATGTATGTCCGCTTTACGTAGGCGATGATGGCGTAATCTACAAAAGACAGTAGAAGATCTTGTCTGTATTTATGTCACACTCACTTTTACCTGCCAATAACCGGGTAAAGCGAGACACTGTGTGTTTAAAAGGCTTTCTTCAGGACTAACTACCGCACTGCCAAGCCAGTCGGAAGGCCCCTAAACTTTTTGGTTTTGATAACGACTGTCTCTGACTACATGATGACGCAATATGAAGGCACCTGGTTAAGCGATAAGAAAATGATGAGGGAAATATAATAAACGAGAGATTTCTTTTAAACTATCTTAGACTGACAAGAAATCAAATAGGCAACGCCAGTTCAGAATATGAGAAAATGATAGAAGTGGAGAGGAAGAAGAAGCAGAAGATTTGGTCTTTTTTCCACTACAAGTTCATAAGAGACGGCGCTTGGGACAATTGAAAGCGTGCTGCCGCACTGGCATGTAAGGAGCGCTTGCATACATTACACCCAGCCACATTATCCTGACACGGGGCCGACCAGACTTAGCACTAAATCCATAATGTCAGACACTAGGCGGATCAGCTGCTAATACCAATTTTGAAGTTCATGGTTTGACTCAGCCGGGGATCGAACCACGCACCTCCCGATCTCTG
>BMAT01005422.1:269249-279675 GCA_019649035.1 Elysia marginata | reverse complement strand
GAGAGAGAGAGAGAGAGAGAGAGAGAGAGAGAGATGTTGGTGTGTTTTTACTTTAAAACTTTCCACACACAGACACGCGTGCGCGACCGAAGTAACGAAGAAAAAGAAGAAGAACATAAGTGAGATAGACCTTGTATTTTTAATGGAAATGACACGTTTTATCTTTCTCTTCTGACAGTAAAAAGAAATTATCACAGAAAATATTGTAGCTGCTTATTGATTCAAAGAGCCATCTTCATATTTCTGTCACATATTGAAATAAGGAAATTCCATTTTTCAACCGTTGTTAATACGCATGTTACAAGATACCGCTAAAACTAAAAATTAAGAAGGCTGTGTTCATCTACATGTTGACATAACAGCAAAAGCACAACTTTCTTTCAGGTTTCTAAAATCTCAGCAAGAACTTTTGTGTTACAGTGTTTTTTTTCCACAACCTCTTCAACCCCAAGCAGGCCACGCCATAGACATCTTAAATTAACAAGATTACATAGACAACATTAAACAGAAACAAAAAAACCAGGCCCAAAATAATGTCATTACAATAAAGCTTTCTGTTCTGTTTTTATTAGGGGAGCTAATTCGATCAAGAGCGGCATAAAATTAACAATTTCTCGGAGGTAATGCACAACAACACAGCCCATCAGAAAACGTTGCCAAGTTACAACGTGAGGGGAAAAAAGATCTTTTCTTTCATAGCCTCAGGGATAAGGGAGAAAACCCCAAGTATTTTGCCTAGCTTCAATTTTCTCATCATTTTTTTGCCTGAAAATGTCTTTTAAGAAATGGTTTCTTTTTTTTTTTTTTGCTAATTCACTTTTCTCATAAAATATCTAGTAATACATGTGTTACATTAAAAAAAGTTGTAAGATTTACAGCCCTTTTTTGTTGAAAACGTTCGTTTGGAGGTTAAGTTATATATGTTGCGAATTGGAAATAGCTGCTTCTTAATTTCTCAGTTTCATACTGCGGAAAATTAATACACGCGATTCAATTTCCATTTTAAGACGGCGACCGGGTTTTTCTTTTCTCCATCTCTCGAGTTTATTAGAAGTAGGTTCCCTTATACATTTTCCAGGTCTCTGCCTGCAATCTCGTGACCGCAACGTCTTTCCCTTAATTCCCGTCACCTGCGCCTGGGTTTAATCGTTGCCTAAGTCAGATATTTTTGCGCTTTCGTGACCTTTAAATTTCTCAAAAAATTTGTCTGTCTGACTTCGTCGCTCTCTCTCTCTCTCTCTCTCTCTTTCTCTCTCTCTCTCTCTCTCTCTCTTTCTCTCTCTCTTTGTGTCTCTCTGCCTGCCTGTCTCTCTCTCTATCTCTCTCTGTCTCTGTCTGTCTGTCTGTCTGTCTGTCTGTCTCTCTCTCTCTCTCTCTCTCTCTCATCTTCATCTCTATCTTCCTCGTTTTTTTATTAATTAGATAGCCAGAGTTTTAGTGCGTGTCCCTTTTTCTCTAAAATCATATAAAAAATCGCATCATTAAAATCTTTCGCACCAGATGTGTGTATGTATCCCTTGCTTGGATAAGCTTTGGATAGTTGGCGAGGCAACCTGGGTAAATCCGACACAAGTCGGCCACACTAGTGTTGAGTTAAAGCCACCAAAACCAAGAGTTAATTAAAAAAAGATTTTCGTTTGATTCAAAATGAAGTATTTAGAGATGTTCGAAAACCTACAGCCAGTTATGATAGCCGATTTTGACAATCAACGTGTACTGGAATCAGTATAATAATGATAAATATTTATAATTTATTTACTCTAGGTAAACTAGAAATTTAGGTTAAAGGTTTAAATAATTCAGACAGAAAGACTGAGAACCTTTACAAGTTAAACATGAAAAGTCTTTACTTTATTAATTACCTAATTGTTACTCACGACGATTGGCAGACTGAGCTGCACAAAACATAAAACTAAACTTGTCGGTTGAATATAAGAACCTTTTTTCCCTCGACTAGTAAAGAAGTCAACGAGACGTTAATACCTTGCTTGTCTATTAATGCGAACTGAAAACTAATTCAACAAGAAAGACACACAGATCCATACAACTTTGTTGATCCCTCTGAGGAATTATTGTAGACACCATTTTGTCTATCTCTCGAACAATATTATAAAACGGTCGGGCGCTGGCATTCGTCAGCGTGTGTCTATACTGTTGCATTTGATTAATATTTTGTTTAAAAATTCACCTCCGAGACAGTGCAGTATTGTTTTTGTTTTTTTTTGTTTGTGTGGATTTTGTTTGATCTTATTAAGTCTTTAGATTATGTAAGTCTCATACAATCTTGTCTAGAAGGTTTTTTCCCCGTCTTTCTCCTCTGCCAAGCACTCGCTTGTTTTCTGATATCTTTGATAAAAAAAGTTTCTTTTTAGTAAGTCGGGGATAAGGCATTGTTCCTCGTGGGGAGTATTATTATGCCAGCTCTGTCAAGGGTTTCTATAATACATATGGCGGCCATATTTAATTACAAGTTACGTCATAAATATTTTCTTACCTCATCGCGTAACTACTTGAAGCTGTACGGAAAATGATGCCAAATTTTGTGTATGTGTGTGTGTGGGGAGGGGAATGGTGTCGTTCAACAAATATTGTATACATAGGTCTGTTCACTAAGGGAGTGGATGGGTGGATATGAAGTCTTTATGGTCAAGGAAAGTTTTGTTGCAGTCAATATTCAGGATAAACTAACAGATTGAGAAATGTTACTTGAACGATATCGCAATATTAAACGATTATCATCCTAGACAGGTTATATCCACAGAGTTCGTCAGAGATCCTTTTGAAAATAATATCACGACCACTTTGACTACGACCACCGACAAACTGCCGATCTACAAACACACAGGAAACCGCAAAATGAACAAACTCGAGAGAATAGGTAATTCAGGTTTTTATTTATAAAAAGTAAGGCAAAGTAATAAACCAAGGAACGAACAATTATTACGAGTATATAGAAGATACAGAAAGCATTAGAGTGACCGGAACATAGACAAGAGATATAGTAACAAAGGAGATAAAACCAGCAGAGCAAAACCAAATCCGATTAAAACAACACAGAAGCTAAATCAATCTAGAAAACTAACTCATCGACTTTGATAGTGATATAAATATAAGTAGATGAATCAGTTGGTAAATGAAACCAAAGTAGAATATTCGGACGCTCGATTGAGCAGTGATATTAAAAACCTCCAGCGGCTAGGCGATCCAGGGGTCGAAAGGTCCAACAGTCCAGGCCGTTCATGGTGTATGAGGGTAGCGTGGTCTGTGGTTAGCGCGTTGGAATCGTGATCGATTCCGGCGGTTGGGGATTCGATCGCAACCCCTACAGATGTGATAATGGCCTTAGGGAAGCAAAATATTCACACTTTTCTCAATCCTCTGTATCATTAAAATGCATGATGGCTAAAGGCAGTGTTTGATAACAAGCAGCCGTGCTCTACTGCTACAAAATGGGAGTTGGGTTTGTTTTGGCCTGCTGCGGGAATATAACTATCAAGTCTTAAGACTGGCTCCGCCTTTATAAAACTATGACCATATTTTAAAAAATCTAGAATGCAACCGATCCCGGGATTTGTCAGAGAAATCGTTTGATGGACAAACGTCTCAAAGTCACGGCTTCTAAACTTGGAGATATCTGGATCTAACTGTCTGGCCAGGAAAAGATGTCTAGTTCGGACCAGCGTTTAGGAGGGTTAGATAAGACAAGTAAAAGTATGGAGGGCAATGACTCTAGCCCGAAGGGTCGAAAAAGAGGGCAATGACGTCATTTTTGTGAGGTACCGTGCTCTAGTGGTTAGCACTCGGATCTAGGTCCGAAAGATCCGGTGCTTAAGTACAGTCTTCAAGCCCTGTCTCTGCTGATCGGCTTTTTTATCCTTGAATGAATTTCTTTACAAACAGTTCCTTATCTCACTTAGGTGTTAAATAACTCGCCGGCTATGAGCAGTGAAAGCTCCTGTCAATGTTCTACAGCGATTTGATCTAACTGCTGACCCTCTGCGGGTTTAGAAGGTACATTTTGAGAATGGCCTGTCGGGCAACCCATGCCAGGCGCTTAGAGCATTTTTAATGGAATAAGCACAATATAATTATAACACCAAGAAAATGTGCTTGAGGAGACTTGAGAACCTAAGAGTTCAAATAGTTGAAGAAGTTGTAACGTTGATAGTACCTGTAATGATCTAAAAAAAGGGGATAGTAATTATAGAAAAAAATTCGATTTAGGATCAAAATTATTATATTTATTATTGTCTACTGCGGTTTTCCATCAAATGGTTTTAACAGAATCCTTGATTAAATTTTACACGATCCCTAAGCATTTTCCTATCCACCGAGATCTTTGTAATGCTCTGCTTCAATCCGTCAACACAATTATAACAAAAATACGATAATCTCTTTTTCTCGCGCAGACCAACTTACATTCTACTTTTTGCGTTCTCCAAAGGAAAAACGCATAGATATACATCTAGCTATGTGAAAGGGACTGCACTGTTTGCTTTTTTCTTTTCTACTTTGCTTTTCCCGTTGTTCGATAAGTTACGAAGTCCGTCAGTTTGTTTAACCCACTGACTACGGAAATTTACGTTAATTTCCGTTCAGCGCTGTGATGTTTGCTCAAAGGCTCTGCCGCACTTTATATGTTTTAGTACACACAGAACGGAGTGCGTATTATCGGGCTCGGCCTACAGGATGTTGATACTGTCCGATCAATTGACCAAACAGAAAGCGCACGACTCAAACAGGTGTGAACGTACCGGGGAAAAAGCAGCGCAATTTATTGTTGTGTGTTGTGATAACTGAAGTGGAAATGTTTCGATTGTAAACTTAAAATCCACGAACAGGACCAAGAAAAAACCTTACCGCGTCCGTTGTCTCACTGGCGAAAGACCTGATGTAAGTAAGACCAGAAATACCAAAACAGAAAAAGTTATTGGCTTTTCATTCAGAATAAAACGGCTACGTTCCTGGTTTCTTTCTCAGTATGTTCTGGCCCTTCGTAAGGGGGGTCTATACACTTTAGAAAAATAGTGAAAACTGTACGATACTCCGTAGAAACTTATAAAATGGTGCAAATCGCTGGAGATGTTGTGGAAATCATTTAATACATAGAGGAAACCACCATTAACATCAAGAAAACACAAACCATTGCATTGTGAAAACCGTCAGAAGTACTTTTGTAAATATTAAAATGGTGGAAACCATTAGGAGAATCGTGGAGACCACCAGAAACATTGGGAAAACATCTTTGCTTGCTTAAGGCTGGTTGTTTGGTTGTTTGAATTTTAACGTCTCTTTTCAACCACAAGGTTGTATCAGAGACGGCGATTGGGACAATTGAAAGCGTGCTGTCACACTGTGATGTAAGGAACCCTTACACACACCACACCCACTCACATTATCCTGACACTGGGCCGACGAGACTTAGCACTAAATAGATAATGCCAGACACTTGGCGGATCAGCTGCTAATACCAATTTTAAAGTTTTTGGTTTGACTCGGCCGGGGATCGAACCACGCACTTCCCGATCTCTGAGCGAGTGTCTTACCGCTAGCCCACAGATCCGGTCTTGGTTAAGGCGGATGACTCTGAGATATCTCCATGGACCTCCATACGTCTCTGTCTTCTATAAGGCTGACTAGGGAGTAGACGCTAGCTGTTTCTGTGTCTCTCATCAGAGTGTCCACATATGTTGCCTTTGATCTTCTACGTCTCCGTGTTCCGTGTATAGGCTCCTATGATAAAAGCTTCTGGGTGCTCAGCTCAGGGTGTCGGTAGCAGTAACCTGCTAGAAAAAGTCTGCGTTCGGCAATTTTCATGTCTACTCCAGGGAGTTTCCCGTGCAGCTCATTGTTTGTATTGCGAGAGCTCCAGTGGATGTTCAGGGCTTTCCACAACATTCGAGTGCATGTGTCGCTCAGTGACCTCTCCATTGTGTCAGTCATAATCCAGCTTTCACAGCCATAGAGGGTGATTGATTCCCACTGTGGCGACAAAAAATCTCTTCTTTAAGTCTGGATTCATGGCGGATTTATGGATTTTTGTCATGTTCATTGAGGGCTTGCCAGGCGAGAGATTTTCTGATGTTGGTGTCCTTTGTAGAGTCATCCACCCAAGGAACCGAGATACTTGAAATCATCTTTCTGCTGTTACTAGGTTCCAAGTCCCGTGACTAGCGGGGGGTGGTCTGCTGTATTGAAGGCGATGTACTTTGTTTTGGGGCCATTCAAGCCTAGACATTCTCTGCTACATTCCTGCTCGACTCTTAGTGTCAACGCAGTGTAGCGCTGTAGCTTCTGTACTGTAGCTGACCTAACTTGCACTGTGCAAATGAACGTATACGTTCTGTAGTAACCGCGCAGAGTAGCTCTACCATCAGCCTGCGCTTAGCCTGACCCAAAAACCCTGCTAGTCGCGTCAGACGCGTTTTTGAGCACTGGCCAACATTTTTTAGTGTCAACGCAGTGTAGCTCTCTAGCAGGACTAGCGTGGCAGCCCCGCTTCGTGATCTATTTTACGGAAATTGGACCCAGTTAAATAAAAAAAAACAGCAAAAAGTAAACAATTTTGTATTCTTAATGTTATAAACATTACTTTACCATAAACTGCCGCTTTAATGCTTTTTAAAAATGTTATTAAATACTAAATTTTCCAATCGAAGTGTTGACCTAATTTTGACAGTTTGTTTACATCAGTAGACCTGTGGTCCACACAAGCATATTGAGGCCTGTCTAGATCTAGATCTAGTTAAGAGTATAGATTCTAAGTTAAAATGTCTCTATAAACCTAGACTTTAGATAAAAAAAATTAGTTAGATCTAGATTTGATGCATTTATTACAGAGATCTAGACAGGTCATAACCCATGCTTACACAGAGCATAAAAACAACAACACAGACCTGTCAGTTACCCAACCCACTGTGTGGCTGTATCAAGCGAAACTCGCGCAAGCCCAGACACAGACATACAGAGCTACACTGCGTTGACACTTAGGAGGAGCTCCTGTACCTACTCCCTTGCACCAGATAGGATAATATGTCATCTGCAAAGTCGAGATCGGCCAGAGGTACTATGGGGTATCTTTGTGATCTCTTGGGAGTTGTGAAACCCAGTTCCTCCTCTTTGCAATCCGCCAGTGTTTTCCTCATTGGGTAGTCAAGCACAATGATGAAAAGAAAGGTGCAATTGTGTCTCCCTGGAGTACACTAGCCCAGATTTCAAATAATTCTGTTTCTCAGTAAGGTGTTGCATCTCTTGCCTTTGTATTCGTGTACATTTGATCGATGGCTCTCTGCAGGTTGAGTGGTGGGGGGAGATACCATAGGCTTTAAGAATTCTAACCATCTTGGCTCTATGAATGGAGTCGAATGCCTTTTTAAAACCAATGAAGGTAATGATTGCTAGGGGTTTGTTGGCCTTCACTCCCTCCATAACTCTTCTCAGTGTCAGGATCTGCGCCACTGTCGAGCGTCCTGGGCGAAACATCTGAAACATTGGGAAAACCATCATAAACGTTGTGGAAACCCTTAGGGAAACCATGATAAGTTGGAAATCGTGAGAACCATCGTAAAAATCAATAGAACCTTGTGAGAACGATTAGAAACATCTGGAAACCACTAAAAATGTGAAAGCCACGAGAAGCATCTCGGGAAATATCAGAAATATTGAGTAAATCATGAAAAACATCGTGAGAACCATCAAAAACACTGAGGGACCCATCAAAGACATCGTGAGAACCATCGTGAGAACCATCAGAAACACTGAGGTAACCATCAAAGACATTGTGTTAACCATCAGAAACACTGAGGGACCCATCAAAGACATAGTGAGAACCATCACAAACACTGAGGGACCCATCGAAAACATTGTAGAAACTATCGGGAATTTTAGCGAAAATGGATGTGTTTGATGCGAGTACTTTCAAGCGGGAACTCACAATCTTTCTTACGAACAAGGGCCTAGTTATTGTCTTCTTATATTTTTTTGTCTTTTTTGTGATTGGACGGTCCAAAAAAAAAAAAGACAAAATATCTGCAAACTTTTGAGACGTAAGGTTGAATTGTATTAGTTGAAATCAAATGACGATACTGTTTCAATGTTTTCTAGTGTTGAATTAAGCTCTTATCGAGCTACATAAGGGTCCAATATTTTACACATTAACAACTTCTGAACCTAGAATATTAAAAGGAATCAGATAAATGTGGCAAACGGATGCAATTATAACATGTGTGTATTCTTTAGCACTCATTCTTCTGATTTTTTGTTGTTGTGGTGTGTAAAAGATGAACTACTTTTTCTTCCTTGACTACGAGGAAGCAAACAAAGTTCATTAGTTTAAGGTGAAAATAAGTTACCATAAACTTGAAGGAAAAGTTTTCTTTTTTTTTCTCAGACATGAACGCCTCGAACAAGAAAAATTCTGACCAGTAAATCTTCTCTATTAAACATAATTATTATTATTACGGTATTTATTATTTAACTGCAAAACCCATAAAGCCTCACAAAGATATCTTTCTCTTAAAATATTCGTCAGTATCGATTCTGATGATACACATTTAGATGATATCAGGTCAAAGTCCTAAAACTGACAAGCCCACTAACGGTGTTAATTCGGAGTACAATTCTGTCTAACTTTTGAAATTAACACCCTTACGACTAAGAGGCGTGACTATTCGATATTAATCTCTAGGAAATACCACCCGCTTTACCGTAGGCAGTTGTATCAGCCTGGTTGGTGGATGAAGTGACTACAATTATTATGAAACACGACATTACAACAGAGTGATGGCAAAATCTAGAACTAACGACAAAAAAAAAGATATTATTATAAGTTTTCATTTCCTTCAACATGAAAACCCTCAACGTTACATTTTTTTCTGACGATGAGAGAAGATCCGCATTGAGACCATCAAAACTTAAATAAGATTCCGTTTTTCACTTAATCAATGACCACGGCTTGTATGGAAACACATTGTGAACATCTGACGCTCACTTTACCGGAGCAAGTAAGACAAATTATTGATGAGGTTCAAGAAATAACAGCCCTTGTCTATGTATATAGAAAACCTTGAAACTTGCGAAAAGTACGAAGGTCTATGTGACGCAATAGCCAGAATGGCGCCAAAGCACTTAAATAGAGTAAGTCCATTTGATTTACTGTGTACATAACGCCATAAATAACGTAGTTTCTTTACAGTTGAGGATAACGGATAAAGAATCTAGATTTAGAGAGAGAGGCCGACAGATTGACAGAACAAGGAAGATAAAGACGGAAAGAGGGAGAAAAGGATACAGACAGAAGGTAAAAGCGAGATAAGCAGAAAGATAGATACTAGATGGATAGGTACATAGAATAGACAGAGAGAGCGAAAAAGAGAAAAAAAGAGAGAGAGAGAGAGAGAGAGAGAGAGAGAGAGAAATGGAGAGAGAGAGTGGGAGAGCGGCAGGGGTAAGCGAATGTTTTGTAGTATAACAAAACTGTCTGGAGAGCTTTTTACGGCCACACGCAGCTTTAAAAGACTAAAATCCAAGAAAGTGGTGCTGCTGTCTCTTGTCTAAACAATCCTCTTTGTTCACATCCAGTCCGTCCCACTCCGTCTCGGGCCTCTTTCTCTGTCTAGAGGAATAAAAACTTCATCTCAGCGACTCAGGAAACTCGCTTTACTCAGGAGGTTAACAGCTATCTTGTCTCTTCATTTATGTTTTCCCTAAACGCCGGCAACTCTCTCTGAATGCCTTTCAGTCTGTCTTTGTCTCTGACTCTGAGTCTCTCTCTCTCTCTCTCTCTCTCTCTCTGACTCTGCGTATCTCTCTGTCTCTGTCTGTCTGCCTGTCTGTTTGCCTGTCTGCCTGTCTGTCTGCCTCTGTCTGTCTCTCTGTCTCTGTCTCTCCCTGTCTCTGTCTGTCTGTCTGTCTGTCTCTGTCTGTCTGTCTGTCTCTCTCTCTCTCTCTCTCTCTCTCTCTCTCTCTCTCTCTCGTTTCCCCAATTGATCTCTTCCTTTCAATTTCTTAAATGCTTCTCTGTCGGTGGCTTTCTGTCTATCCCCTTTTACTCCAGCCGTGCCTCTCTGCAGTTCCCAAGCTATAAGGTACAACTACATTTTCCTCTATTTTTTAACCTTTTATATTTATACCCCTCTTTGTACACCCATTCATCACTGTTTCTGTATTTCTATCTGTCTGTATTTTAGCATTTTTCTTTTTATTGCTCTTTTTTTTATTCTTTTTTTTTCCAGAGTCCGTTGCTTTTTCTTATTTACCGTTTCCTCACTCCCATCTGGTTCATCGTTCATACATTGTATTGAAATACTTTTCTCCCTTATTCTCTCGATCCTTTTCTCGTGTCCACTGCCGACTTTTCCCTAAGTCTCCGTCAGTCTTTTAGACGTATTCCACCCCTATTTCTCTAGCCCCCTCGCTCGCTCCTCTC
>BMAT01005422.1:170811-183952 GCA_019649035.1 Elysia marginata | reverse complement strand
TTCACGTACGCGTATTGAGACACGGTGCGTGTGCTAAACGTCTCTACTGTTTAAATAATGTCACTTGAATTTCCTTGCCTCTTGGATCTAGAATTTTTGCATGTAAAAGAGATACTCAAATCAAATATATCTTTCACGGCTATAAAGTACACTGGAAGTAATTATTTTGGGACGACATTTTAGTCATTCTGTTCTAGATCTAGATCTAGATCTACCGAATGATGTACGAAAGTCAATCAACACCGATACACCCAGTCCCTTTTCCCAAGGCAAGACTAGAGAAGGAATTCTGGCCTAAACATCAAGATTAGTGGGGATTTCACAAAATGCTATGAAAAGCTGACCCAGGATCAAGCCCAAGGATGGAAACTTGGTTGGTGCCTTATTTGAATCATCTAGATCTAGAGCAACTAAGGCTGTTAAAAGGGACCTTAAACAATAACCCAAATAAAATCTTCGTTGACCCCAGTAGTCACGCGAATATTTCCGGGTAGAAATAGGTCAAAACGATTCTTACCTATCCCTGCGTTATTTTGTTTGTTCTCAAATTTATGACATTTTATACATTAGTGTTCTCTATTTCACTCTCCTTGCGAAGAAACATCTCCGCCTTTATACAGCGTGGTGGAGTGGTTAGCGCGTCGAACTCGAGATCTGGAGCTCGCGGGTTCGATTCTCAACCATGCCATGTTGCAATTGCCTTGGGAAAGCAATTTACCCTAACTTTCTCCAGTCCACCCACCTGTAAAATGGGGTACTCAGCTACAGGCTTCAATGTACTGGTCTGCTGGGGCATTAGTGGCGCTGCTCTGTGGCGACACAGTTACGCTGAGTAACGAAGGCAAATTTCCCGAAAGGGATTAATATAGTGTATAAAAAAAAAAAACAATGAAAATCTCCGAAAAATGGAAGAAAATATGACACGCAGAGTGTAAAAAAATCCACGCTAAACCTGAGTTAGATCTAGGCTTAATATAGCTAGATCTAAGAATAAGACTTTAGACCACACTGTTATATACTGTCCTTTTCAATAATAAGGAAGCTATTATGATGAAAGGATATTGTGATATATAAGAAAACCTGATATGAATCTGGATCTTAGACTTACGCGTAATTTTTTAATTCGTCTCTGCAGCGAACAAAAACTATTTTATGTTCACAGGACATTACCCCCTGAGTCTGAGGCAACAGGCCGGTACAAGGCAACTAACGCAATTCAATATGCTTAAATTGTAGATTAAGATCCGTGGGATAGGTTATATTAGGTTGTTTGAATTTAAACGTCTCTTTTCAACTTCAAGGTTATGTAAAAGACGGCGCTTGGGACAATTGAAAGCGTGCATACACCACACCCAGTCATTATTCTGACACCGTACCAACTAGACTTAGCACTAAAATGCCAGACACCAGGCGGATCAGCTGCTAATACCAATTTTAAAGTCTTTGGTTTGACTCGGCCGGGGATCGAACCCACACCTCCCGACCTCTGAGCGAGTGTCTTACCGTTAAGCCACAGAGCCGGTTTGAGATCCGTGGGAGTGAGAGAAATAAACAAAACATGTTTCACGAAGTTCTTTTGGTCAAGAAAGAAAACTTTATCGAGCAAAATGGTCGTCTTGAGTTGACTTCGATCTAAACGATCGGACAATTATAAAAATTGAGATCTAATTTTCAGCTTTAATAAATTTTAAAGAATAATCTTCTTCTTCCCCGCATCAAAAAACGTCACTATGCCGAATTTGAAGCATGAGTTATGTGCGGTTATCTTGAAAGTTACTGAAACACATAAATATATTCCGTGCTTTTTCCCGCTTTTTTCCGAAAACTTCGGACAGTCGCACTTGTCAAACAATGAGTCGTGTTTCTCTTTATTCTCTACCTTGATCTGGATAACTATTTTACAAGCTGTATCTTTTTTATCATGATCTGGAGAACAAGTATACTAGCTGTATTACTAGTTTATATCTCAATGGATAAATGGTAAGCTGTCTCTTTACTTTCTATCTCCATCTATATAAACAGTATATTAGCTGTTTTCAGTGCGTAGTGTTTATAAGCTAGGGCTTTAGGGCTCTTGACAAAGAATTTCATTAAGCTTGTACTTTAAAGAAAAACTCCCGGCTTCGGCTTTAAAATCAAACCATGTAGAGATGTAATGATCAAATTTTCTGGTGTGAGCATTTCTCTGTAGACGTCTATACCTTGTGGGCATAGCATTAGACTTTAACTGGTCTGGAGGAGGCTGGTAGCGAGAGATACAGAGAGAGATATGAAGAGACAGAGAGGGTGGGAGAACTAGTGCGGACAGTACTGAGGACGAGTGAACGAGACGCCAACATCCACGTCTCGCGGTCAGTGAGAATGAGGCGGATGTCGCAAACTTTCCATTGCAATGTGTTGATATCTGGGACCACGCATTTTATCTGAGTTTCCAAACGTTGCGAATTGCATGGAATCAATACCATTTTCTGCAAAGATATTAAAAAATTACTTCCAATTGAAATATATTTTAGAACCGATAAATCTATTTTTCAAAGGCGTCTTCTCAAATAAAATATATCCGGTATCCGTCGAAATAATTATGCTACGCTCTAGTTGGAAGACAAATGTAAAAAGACGAAAGAAAGATAAAGCTAAGCGATGAGGAGAACGAGTAGAGAAGAAGAATAAAAACGAAGACAAAGAGGTATATAAACCTCCATCCTCGCCGCAAATAGTGAGGGAAGGTGCAGAGATAGAAAGATAAAGAGGGAGAAAGAGGGCGAGAAAGAGTGATGGACTAGCTGAGAAAAGAATGGGGCAGTGAGGTGGATGATAGGAAGAGGGGTTAGGATGTATGAAGACTATAAAACAAAGTCAAATGACCAAGAGGATGTTTGAACCGAGACGATTGAAGACAAAGAGGCGAACGGAGAGGAAAAGAAAAGAAGACTTCTCCAAAACCCCAATATCCACAAAGAATGGTGTGATGAATTTGAAAGGAAAAGTTGAGGTTAATAGAGAGAGGGATAGAAAGAGAGAGAGAGAGAGATTAAAAACGGATGAGTGAGGAGAGAGAGAGCGATATATTTATAAGAAAGATAGATATAGAAAGAGTGTCCTGGAAGGTGGGAGAGAGATAGAGAGATAAGACTTGTCAAACACAAGGATTCCTCTCTGTATGCTAATAGCCAGTGAATGCAGATTTAGGATTGGTCTGGTTGTTACGTAGCTGCTGACAGAGAGTGAGGCGTTTGTTTGTATGACATGTCCACTCTGCCGTTATAGATCTATCTGCTCACAGCTAGGGTCTAACTGGACCTGAACTGACCAGAGAGAGGAGGGAGGGCGGGGTGAACAGAGGTAGGTGGAGGTCGAGTAACCACTGGTATTGGATGTTGGGGGTGAGCTGAGGTCAAGCTAGGGCTAACGAACTCTCGAGGTAATAGGCTGGCCTAGCTAGCCACACCAGGTAAGGTAATATCGCCAGCACTCACTCAATTTTCCTAATTAGCCTACAAGTCGATCACTGTATTTTAGGTCTACATAGAACTTTCCTTCATTCCTTCGCTCCCTTTGTTTGCCTGTTTGCTGTTCTCCATTGGAGAACTATACTGTAAGACCTGTAATGTATACATGTACTTTTCTTCCTTAAGTCGTTCCTCTGTTTCCCCGTTTGTCGTCCACCTCTGGCTAACAAGACCTACAGATATTCATCCAGACCTGCACTGTACTTTCCTTCATTCCTTCTCTCCTTTGTTTGCCTGTTTGTCGTCCACCACTGGCTAACTATACCCATATTAATTCATCCGCTGTTCTTTTCTTCAGTTCTTCGCTTTTCAATCGCCTTGCTTGCTGTTCCACACTGGATTACTTAACCTCTATATTTATGTTGTACTTTCAATCATTGCAGTGATGTTTGTTCACTCTTCTGTTTGCGTGTTTCTTGTCGATATCTGGGTGACTATAGCTAAGCTTTACGCTCTACTTTCTTTCATTCCTATGCTCTTCCATTAGACACTTGTTCCTCACTCCTCGATAAGGTTATCTTAAATTTCCACTGAGCTTTCTTTCAACCCTTCGCTTTTCTCTTTTCTTTTATGCTATAGGTTATTATGGGTCATGTCCGTTCTCATACGGGTATGAATAGAGCGAGAATGATGGAGATTTGCCTCTGGCTCTCTATAAGCGTCTTTGATAAAGATAAAGGGGCGTTAAGCATCTCGGAAGGCCTGTTTTGCCCCTGGTAACACTGGCTTGCTCTTGTGTTATTATGATTATACATGTAATAACTATATTTTTCTGTCTATCTGTATGCTTGTATGCATGTCTGCGTGCATGTATGTTGGTGTGAATAAACCGTGATTTACACAAGCATTGTGAGTAGGATGCCAAAATTTATTTGATTAAATGAAGTTTCAGCTCGCAAACAGACACAAAAGCTACTAAAAGAATTGAGACTGGCCTTGTTTAACTTGGCAAGATATAGAGGATTCGCCTTTAGATTTGAATTCATGCACAAACAGAGACACACAACCACAGACAGACAGACAGGTAGACAGACAAACGCGCTGTTTATATGTATTTGGACACAATGCACTACTAACTTACAGTTTTGCGTTACTCAATTATAAGCACTTTTTTTAAATTCGTGTCCTTTTCCTTTCTATAAAGTGTGAAATCAACTTACATGTAATCAGAACCGACTCATTATTGTCCTATATCATGGAGCCGGAAGTGAGCAGTGAGCTTAGACCACAAGCTTGAGAGTGAAGCTAATGGGTCGGTGCCCTAGCAATTAGGTTACGTCAACTCCACTCTAGTGTTGAAATCTGAACAGAACAGGCCATTTGGCACCAAGAGTTCTGTTTACATTTAAAATCTCCTCCCGTTGTTCGAATCACGAGAGGGGAGAAACGAAACTGTCACCTGTAATTAACGTTGGATGTCGACGGTCAAAATTTTTTTCCGATCCTTCCCTTGTCTGTTTTCCAGTTTTCTCTAGTTTTCAAAGGAATCGTTATGTCAGGTTTTGTTTTGTTTTCCACACCCACCCCTTCCCAACCTCTCATTTTCATGTTCTTGATCCGAAACGCAGCAGCCAATAAAACACATTATGCCAAGTTATGAAAATTACTTTTCTTCTGTATGCACTTGTCATGTTAATTTTTGTTGTTGTTGTTCTTGTTGTTGTTGCTGTTAGTATTGCTGTTTTGTGTAAAAGATTAAAATGCCTGTGGCATTAAGTTGACCTCGTCTTCAAATGAACAAAAACATTTTTTGTGTTACTAGGACTTTGGGAAAACTTACTGGATTTACTGCTGATTTAAACACACCATTTTATTTGGTCAAAATAAATTGTTGAGAAAAAATGATAAAACGAAAAGCTGACTTGGTTTCTATAAAAAGAACGCCTTCCCATTACATTTTTGTGGCTAATGATAAACACTCCACTATTGGACTTTGAAGGTTCGAGCCCTGTCTCGGCAAATCTACTTTAGTTATTAGATTAGAGTGGTGCTCTCTATTAGTTTCGCCTTTTTTAGTTCAGAAAACAACTTGGTTGGTATTGGACCTAACCCATAAAAAGTGCTTAGAGCATTTAAGTGGATTATGTGCAAAATTTCTGTACACTCTTTAAAGCGTCTCTGTACTGAGTTAATTCACCTTCTCTGTCACGTCATTCAAGTGTGACCATGATCTGATAAATGTTAATCAATGATTGTCCGGGCTCATTTGGCAAGTTTCCTGTCTCTTTTTATAACGTTTCTGCACTGAGGTATTTCATCCCTTGCTATAACGTTATCTATAGTGTAACTATGATTTTGTAACTAAGGGTTGTCTGGGCAAGGTTGGGAAGTTTCTCATCTCTTTCTCAGTATAACGTCTCGGAACCGAGTCAGATCACCTTCCCTGTCACGTCATCTCAAGTGTCTCTATGATCTTTAAACCAATGTTTATCTGGGCAAAGTCAGCAAGTGTCCTGTCTCTCCTTCTAACGTCTCTGAACTGAGTCAGATCACCTTCCCTGTCACGTCATCTCAAGTGTCTCTATGATCTTGTAACCAATGGTTGTCCCAGCTTCTCTGTGCAGGTCTCAAGACGCAGGACAAATCCCCGGTGCTTTCTCACTTATTTGATTCCTAGCAGTTCGGTTTGCTCTGAGACTGCACACACTGACCCTTGAGATAGGCATGGATAAAATCGTTAAAGCCATCAATAAGGGGCCTGAGCCCGGAGAACTCGAAGAATGCTGTTTATCCCGCTTGCTCTCTCTCGCTCCCTCTCTCTCTCTCTCTCTCTCTCTCTCTCTCTCTCTCTCTCTCTCGCTCTCTCTCTCTCTCTCTCTCTCTCTCTGTCCATTTCTCTACTTTTACTTTCCTTTCTTCGCTCTCTTTTCACTAAATCTCGTAAGCTGTAAGGGAAGATTTTTTAAAAATTGACATATAACGCAACCAGAATCACATCAGCCACAAGTCACCTGGACTAGTTTTGAACTGGAGCCATTTGCATTAATATACTCGGGGCCATGGAAAAGCTGGACATATAATTATTTTCGTTTCAATCTCTACAACTTAGGGAATAAATGGTAACGGCTCAATGTCTCAAAATTCTGATCTTACTTCTGATTCTGATTTATTTTGATCGTCGCACTAAGTCTTGCTTGTTATATTAATTCAAAACTTGCAAGTGGTCAATGGCATAAAATGCTTATAACAAGTTAAGATAAATATGATCTTGTGAGAAGTGACTGCTAACAGTCAAAATGTTTATACAAATTATAGACGGTAGGTTTACTTCAGTGCTGTTACTTTTACCTTTTTAAGGAAAAAATATTGGAAGAGTTCATATCGAAATTATAAAACTCCAGAAACACCTATACAAATCTTCAACTGTACATTCTAAATATGTTTCTGTTTTACAAACTTCTCTCCATTTACCTTTAATGTAGACAGGGCTTTATCAATCAAAAAGGGTCAAAAAGGCAAATCTCAAAATTTTCCCTTTTTGCATAATATATATTTCCTTTGTTGAAATCTTTATTTTCAAAGTTTCCGCCTCTCCCTCTGTCTGTCTCTGCCTCTCTTTCTTTCTTATCCCTCTCTCTCTCTCTCTCTTTCTCTCTCTTTCTCTCTCTCTCTCTCTCCTACTCTCTCTCCCTTTCCCTCTCTATCTCTCTCCCTCTCTCTCTTTCTCTCTCCTACTCTCTCTCTCACTCTCTCTCACCTCAGTCCGTCTTATGCCCTTCAAAATTCCTTCGCATCACTATAACACTCATGCTCCAGGTCACAACTTACATTAAACGCCTCTCAGCCAAAACTGAAAAAAAATCCAAAGTTGTCCCATGTTTTCACCGCCTCTCAATCAGTAACCCCTTGGTTTCCTCTTGAACGGATGCATCCTGTATCGCACGTAATTTTTTCTTTCTCTCTCCCTGACAAATTAAATCACAATGTTTTATGCAGCGTTGAAGCGTTGGCAGTTAGGCCTCCGGGATCAATAGCTGTACGGGTACCATGTTGGTCAGATCAGAGTCACTTCACTCTAGATCTACCTACTGAGTGTTGGTGCCTCCTCCTGGTGATGGATCTGTTACCTCCCTTCTATGGAAGTATGTGTTTGTGAGTGTGGTGGGGAGGGGTGGGAGGAATAGACCTATCTACCGGCTAGCTAGACATTTATAATGAAAAAATTCAAACTAGATCCATCTTGATCCCAAAATTGTTATCTTTCTATGTTCCTCGAGGGTAAACCTCTTTAAAGACTTGGCCAACCTATAAAGTATAATGAGAATCTCTAGGTACGCTTCTGCGTCTCTAGTGTTCAGATAATTTCTATGGTGTAATGTGACCAACAAACATGCTCTCACCCCTACATATAACCATACGTACACAAATACTCACCCACACACCGACCCCGATAACTAACACAAACAACCAATCCTGTATGACTGTTTCCCACTGATACGGCTCATCCTACGCATATATACATACAACAAACAAATTTCCGCTCATGCAACTGTTACAAAATAATCCAATCGCGCTTCCCACGTTCCACCATGTTTTACACCTCCCCTTATTCCTCCTTTTTCCCATCCCCATTTCTTCCCTTACGTTCAACTGAGTGGTGGCAAACAAATACCTCCCAACAGACATGCGCAATAACTGATTTTTAGTCCGGGCTAAGGCGAACCAGGAGGTCAGTGACCTGACTGAGGCGCGTGTCCAGTTTTAACCCGGGCTCTGACCATCACACAATGGGCAAACTTCGAGTGACCAGGGGTCAAGCAATTAAGTCTCGGCGCGCTAAATGAAGCGACTGCCGCAGCGGTCATCCTTAGATAACCTTGAGAGCGAGAACTGAAGCCGAAGTCTTTGGTCAATAATGCATCACTCTGTCTCTCTATGTCGCCCTCTTCCCCTGTCCCTCTCTGTCTTCTTCTCTTCCTATCTCTCTATCTACCTATCTATCTCTCCCAGTGCCATTCCCTGTTTCTCCCTGTCTATTTCTGTGTCTCTCTCATTGTCTCTACTTGTCTCTCTTTCTCTCTCTCGTTTGTTATCTATCTCTCTCAGTGCCATTCCCTGTTTCTCCCTGTCTATTTCTGTCTCTCTCTCTCATTGTCTCTACTTGTCTCTCTTTCTCTCACTCTTTTCTCATCTATTTATCTCTCCCAGTGCCATTCCCTGTTTCTCCCTGTCGATTTCTGTGTCTCTCTCATTGTCTCCACTTGTCTCTATTTCTCTCTCTCGTTTGTTATCTATCTCTCTCAGTGCCATTCCCTGTTTCTCCCTGTCTATTTCTGTCTCTTTCTCATTGTCTC
This sequence comes from Elysia marginata, assembly GCA_019649035.1. NCBI lineage: Eukaryota > Metazoa > Mollusca > Gastropoda > Plakobranchidae > Elysia > Elysia marginata. The sequence continues at coordinate 175,149 of BMAT01005422.1, read as the reverse complement.
TACGTGTCTCTCTTTCTCTCACTCTTTGCTTATCTATCTATCTCTCCCAGTGCCATACCCTGTTTCTCCCTGTCTATTTCTGTCTCTCTCTCATTGTCTCTACTTGTCTCTCTTTCTCTCTCTCTCGTTTGTTATCTATCTCTCTCAGTGCCATTCCCTGTTTCTCCCTGTCTATTTCTGTCTCTTTCTCATTGTCTCTACGTGTCTCTCTTTCTCTCACTCTTTTCTCATCTATCTATCTCTCCCAGTGCCATTCCCTGTTTCTCCCGGTCTCTTTGTGTGTGTGTCTCTCACCGTCTCTCCATATACCTCTCTGTTTTTCTCTTTTCATCTTTCTTTCTTCCTTCTTCTCGCTTCCTGTCTCTCTCTCTTTCTTTCTTTCTCTCTCTCCCTGTCTCTTCCGGTCTCTCTCTCTCTCTCTTTCGCTATCTATCTATGTATCTGTCAGGTCAGTTGATGGAATTTCTATAGTTGCGCCCCGGCTAATAATGTACACATGATACTAAGCAAACATGGACTAAGTGAACCATGTCAGATTAGTATTGGTGAAAGGCAGAGCCGCTGATGATTGTGAGTTTGGTAGCTATAGTGATAAAAGTAATAAAATTATGATAGTTCCACTGAACTGGCGTACCTAACACTCACAGTTTTCTGTTCATTCTTGCTCAGCTAGAATAATTGCGCGTATACTTTGATTACAAAAATAATGTGATATAGTTTTGTTAATGGTATGCAGGAAGATAGGAAGGGGAAGGGGAAAAGGGGTAGGGGGTCTACTAACTCTTTTCATCACTGGGAATACCCTCTCGATTTTCAATATTTTTTAGAGTGCCATAATTATCTTATGTCATGATTTAAATGGCTTCTCGAAGTGTAATTTATGTAAAGGGGCGTCTTGAAAGAAAAATGTGGATTACAAAACACCAATTTGAACGGGAAATGACATCAGTGACAGTGACATGGTCTGTTTCCCGTACAATTGGTGTAAATCATACCATGTGAGCTTCTTAAAAACTATGTCAACCTCTCACTTTTATCTACAGCCGCAATGGGTTTCTTAAATAATTTGTTTACTTCGTGACATGAGATCTTTTTACAACTCTGTCACGTTTTCAACTTTATAAAAAGTCACGTTTGGTTTCTTGTACAATGTCTTGGGAATTTAACTCTTGACATGTTATTTGTTAGAAGCTGTAACATTTTCAAGTTTACATACAGTGATAGTGGAGTTTTTTTGCATCAGCCGTACAACTCGGAACGTGCAATTTTTTAAAAATATTTTATATATAATCACGTTTGATTCCTTGTAGTAGTAGTGTATACAGTCACTAGTATGCTTTTTGTAATAGCTTTATAATTCGTGACATGCGACTTTTTGAAACTGTCACGTTCCCAATTTTGTTTATAGTCACGTTTAATTTGTTTGTGTTAGTAATGTATCTCGTAAATTGTGATTTTTCTAAAACTGTCACATTCCTAAATTTACACACAGCCACATCGGACTGATTACATTTTCGATGCCATTGAGGACATAAGGTTTTTTTATCTCAACTTTAATTTGAGCTGATGAAAGTCTCGGTTCGGTAGGCGAGGCCCACAGTAGCTGGCTGAAATTCGCGTCATTCCAAAATGATTGTAAAATGCATTCATTTATTTGAAATTTCGAAGCAAGGAAACTCCGCCTCTACACAGATTTCCATTAGTTTCTTTAAAAGGCTTTGCTCCAAAATTAGAAGAATTTGAATAATAGAATCAATTTTGCTCAGATTTTTCCCATTTTGGATATTGAAATTTGAATTTTCTTTTCAATCGAAGAAAGATATTGTTAAAGTGCAAAAGAAATTATACTTAAAGTAGACTCAATTTTTTTTTAATAAGTCGATAAAACCCGAAATATGAATGATGAATTTTACTTGTTGCTTAAAAAACCACTAACTAAACACATGAGAGAAGTTTGCCTGACATTCTTTAAGCCTTTAACATGAGTCTCCCGATGGATCATTAAAAACCAATACCAATACTCTCAACACACCGAGGGGGAGCAGTTAATTTGCGTGTTACTCCTAGTATACTGAGAAGATCTTTTACTGCCTATATTCCGGTACTCATTTAACGCATGCGCGAGGCAAGGACTAGACGTCGACACGACAGGTCAGGAATCGAACCCCAGACCTGTTAGTCCGAAAGTCGGTCGTCTAATACTTGACCGAACCGTTGCGGGAGACACTCTATCGAGGTAAACATTTAGCTGGTTGAAATCTCACACAGAAGCGAAGATCTTCAACAGAACCATTTCCGATTGTCCGACTTTCCGAAAAGGGAAACACTTTATTAGGAAATCCTCTTAAAGGAAATGGGATAAGTAGCGCAGAAAGACCACCGCCGCTCCTCTGCTTTAAGTCAAGCCATTCAAAATGTACCACGGAGATAGTTCTGGGACTAGAGATTTTATTGTGTGAGCTTTCTCGCCATCTAGGCTTATCCAGGTTGCCGAAACGGTGCGCTTTTATTGGAACTTACGTTTTACGTGTTGTAAAGATTCATTTTTTAAATAAAATGAACGATTCATAACTAAATATTTATGGGGTATGTTGGCCAGAAAATTAAGGTCTGAGTCGCCATGGGTAATACTGAGATATAGGCTGAAAAATACAGTTCGGGTCTCTCTCTCTCCTGTCACTTTTTAAGTTGTTAGCCCTGGTGACACTTCGTTTCTGGATCATTTTAATCCATGTTTAATACAAATTAAGTTGTATTTTTTTAAATTTTGGTTTCTGTAAAACCTTTGTGCTTTAAATGTATATATTTGTCTAAACTTAATTCAATCCATGTCTCATTTTCTAGTTAAGAGATGTTTTGAAAAAAACCAAGTGCATTTTGCATAGATCGGATTGCGGAAATCAGAAATGACAAGGGTGGAAAATCTTTGAACGGGAGGTTTGATAGTTTTTTTACTTGGACCAGTTAACCGATAATCTGTAATTCTCACCAAAAAAATGCAAACATTGGCTTCTTATGAGACAGCGGGAATTCCCACTTTATTTGTGTCTAATCTTGAGAAAGGCGAAATCCCACAAGTCAACGTGTGCTAGTATCGCAGACCTATCCATTCGATAGTTGGTATTTAATAGGGGAAAATGTCTGCTTATCTTTTACAATCGTGATTTAAAGAGAGGAACAGAAAAAAATGAAACATGGTTGTGAAAAGATTTAGTGAGCTTACCGCTGTAAGTTGCTTGGTTTTAGATGGCTTGTCTTGACACTAAGGCATGGTCTTTCTATTTGAAATAAAACAAAAGATTGTAATTTAGAAATTTCGCAATTGTACTTTCGTAACTGCAGTGGCAAAACATATCCCTTTTTTTCAAACGTTTTTTTTTAAAGTTAGCTTTATTGGTTTCTATTTTTCTTGTGTTAAAGTGCTTGGCCTTCTATCTAGCAGCTTTCCTCGATTCTATCTCACACACAGTTTTTGGAACTCAAAAAAAAAAAACAAGATGACAATGTGTCAATTCTCTTTCTGGTTTAGAGTTTGCTACAGTATAGGGTAGTTTGTTGTAAGTATCTTCTCTCGGTGTGATTGCATTCTATTTCCGCAGTACCTCTTATCTGGTCATTAAAATGAGGTTTTCTCTGATTGCATTACGTCTGACCAGACCTGTCCATTGTACTACTGTTACACCACCAAACAACTCTACAAAGATAACATATGTTTAGCCTACCCCGTCTGTTACTTTTTTAATGATAATTCAATAACAATCACTGTTTCCTTTCTTGGTGGTTTTTTTTGTTTTTGTTTTTTGTTTGCTAATCGCTTCTTAATTTTTTGCACTCATTTGTCATTCTTCAGCTGGCCGTTTTGTGCTTTTTTTCTGTTTTATTTCCTTTCTAATGTTTGAAAAGGGAGTATAAATAATTCATTATGTCATTAATTTCTCCTTCAGTGCACCCTAAAATCTTGTAAATTGAAAACCAACATCGGTCTCGGCGTCTCTTCGTTTTTAATCTCAGCTTCCTGGTTGATAATTGGATCTGATCAGTGGGAAGGGACAATTTATGTGAGGAAAAAAGAAAAATTTTCCGCACTTTTCCTCCTCTCACTTTCTCTACTGCTGATGCGATTACTACCAGTAAATCATTTTCTCTTATATCTACCTCCTCCTCTTCTTCTTCCTAGCACTACTACTATTAGTACTAATACAACTACTGCTACTATTACTGCCACTACTACTACTTCTTCTACTACTACTACTTCTGCTACTACTTTTACTACTACTACTACTTTTACTACTACTACTACAACTACAACTACCACTACCTACTACTACTACTACTACT